>UCOM01000440.1:0-80921 GCA_900474385.1 Ormyrus pomaceus
TAGAAAATGACCCGGAAGTGACCGGGAAGTGAATAGAACGATTTGACAAAGAAATATTTAAAAAATGCATTTTAAGCTTAAAACCGTTAAATTAAAAAATTTACTTTCTAAATAAAAATCTGTTAATCTTATAATTAATTTTTTTTGTTATTATTCTGTTATCAAATGTCAGTTCTTACAAATATTTTTACCGACCGAGCGTTGGCGAGGGAGGTATTTTTGCTAGTATTTATTATTGAACTTAAAAGTTTAATAACTATTTACCTAGGAGATTTTCTTTGGGCCAAGCTATTTTTCCTCAGTTTGTTATTAAATAAGCACTTATATTTGAAAACTAATAAAGAAAGTTTCTTAAATCGTTTTTTACAGACTAAGTATTTTTAAGTAAATATATTTATATAATAATTTTAATAATTAATTAAAATATTTAATTTTTTTTCATCAACTGCGATCGCAGTGCCACCCGACGCGTAGGTTTAATAATGCCGTCTCTCCTTCCCTCCTTTACAGGCATAAGTTTTATACCTAAGAAATTAGTTGCGATACCTTTCACTTTCAGTTTCAGTCATAAAATTTCAGGTAATAACTACGTCGGATACTGAAGAATAATTTACGAACCTCCGAAACTTTTTTCGAAAAGTGGAAAAGT
Source organism: Ormyrus pomaceus (assembly GCA_900474385.1). Taxonomy (NCBI): domain Eukaryota; kingdom Metazoa; phylum Arthropoda; class Insecta; order Hymenoptera; family Ormyridae; genus Ormyrus; species Ormyrus pomaceus. The sequence continues at coordinate 650 of UCOM01000440.1, forward strand.
AGATCAATCACTTTAAACAATGATAATTTTATTTCATTTTACATTATTTACATAATTATACGACGTTGTATAAAAAAGCATTCTTCTTCATTCGTTTTTAAATTGTTATAAACTCATAAATATCTTACAAAATATTATTTTATTTTTTTTTGGCTGCTTTTGTTTTTCTTTTTTTCACGTGCTTTTTAATTTTACTTTTCCTATCTTCTGCTTTTTGTGTTTTTAATGCTTTTTTTCTTGCCTAAAATCGAAAAATGTGTAAATGAAAAGTTATTCATACTCATATAAAACTTTTTTAATAGTTACCTTTCTTTCCTCTGTGGTTTCATTTTTTGGACGTGCGCAATTGACAAATTTAGAGTCTTTGTTACTATTACTTGAAGCTGAATCATCTTCATCATCATCATCTTCTGTATCACTTTCGTTAGAATCTTCTTCAATTTCTGATTCACTATTAACATATTTGTTTTCATCTGTTTGCCTAGGTTTTTTTGTTAGAATCTCTGGAACTAGTGCAGGTTTGGACAAATCTGACTTTAAACCAATTAGTGTCTTATATACCAGATCTTTCCCTGCTTTTGCTAGTCCAATATCCCTTTCTATGTTTTGTACCTGCATACATTAATATTTTAGATTAATCAATTTTATTCTTATTTGGTTTTAAAATGTATTATTTTATAATATACCTCAGCTAATCTTTGAGGTATATATGCATTTTTGAAAACTTCCTCTTCAATTTCTTGTTGAGGGTCAAGTATATCAGATGTGCTTTCCATTATTTTAGACATTTTGTCTAAATATTCATCCATATTTTTTTCATTTACTGTTGGATCAGTAATAAAGTCAAACAGACCTTTAATAGACATAACAGCAACCTTGTTCTTTTTAAAGAACTCTGTAAAAAAAGTTTTTTTATTTTTTAGCTTACATGCCAATTTTAATATCATGCAAAAATTTGTACTCTATAATTATCTGTATTCTCAATCTTGAAGTTTAAATAAATAATGAATTACCTGTTATATTTGTACAATCTTTTCTTAAAAATTCTAATGCCATTGGATGATCATGTTCAACTGATTGTGACACATCAATTATTACCAAAGACTCTTGATCATAAAGTATATTATATTCACTTAAATCTGCGTGTACTAATTTACACTTATTATACAGTTTCCACATGATTTCAACGCATTCTCTGTAAAGTTTTCTTGGCTCTGAGGTAGTTAATACAGCATCTTTTAATTTTGGAGCTGGCCAACCATTTGAACCAATGAAGTCCATTAATAAAACATGACCTTTTAAAGTGATTGCTTTTGGTGCTCTAATTTTGTTGACTTCCAAACGATTCAAGTTACGCATTTCTTTCTCTGCCCACGTTCGAACCATTTTCCTTGGATTACTGCGACAGTAACCACGTCTAAAGCGAAACTCTCCAGAAACATATTTGTCTCTGTCTTTAAAAACTAATATAGAAGTTTTGTAAATTTTTATTGCAAATTCTATACCAGTTGTAGACCTAGCATGATATACATTAGCTTCTTTGCCTGTAGAAATACATCCATTAATTTCATCTATAATACCTTTGTTTAACATTTTATATAAAATGATTCTAGTTCTTGGATCCATAACTTGTTCAGCAGTAGCACGATCACTTTTGTCTTTTATCCTTATTCTGTTATTTTCCATACTTCTAGTTTTTTCATTAAGAGAACTTGTTACACTTTGACTTAATTTTGGACCATGATAATCATCAATATTTATTTTATGTGCATATCTTCTAAATAATTTATCTGTAGGTTGAAAATTAGTAATCTTTGAACCAGATCCTTGAGCATTTGTAGTTTGTGAGCTTGTTTTAAATGTGTGCTTCTGTCCAGTGCCATCCTCTTCATTATTCCATACATAATCATTATAATATTCATGATCATCTTCATCATACTCATCTTCACCTTCATCTGCTTCATCACTTTCTAAATTAGTCTTGTTCATTTTTTTACATATAGAAGCATGAAAAATAGGTTCACCTTTCCATTTATTTGGTCTGAAAATAAAAGATACAATATATATTAACAAATGTTATTCAATTTTGAAAAAACAGACAGGTCTAAGATTACACCTACTTTAGCAAGAAACTTTATCTTGCATGTAATTACAATAAAATATAAAACATTATTTGTGCAGCATAATAAAAGAAATCAAGAAGCAAACATAAATAAATCTAACAGACTAATTTGTATTGTCTATAATCAATAAATTTTCAAGGACATCAATCTAAACCAAAATGTCTGATGTCTCAAAAACTTTTTGTATACTTGAAAAAAAACTTTTATTTTAATTTTATTCAAATTTTTCTCGAAATTGTCTGCAATATTCTAATTTCAAAATTTTGTAATAACCCAACAATACATTTTAATCTCAAAATTTTGACCTGACGAAAAACTTTCTAATCCATCGTAAATCACGAAACAAACAGCTTTCTCTAACCTGACATCATCCTCATCAGCATCGCTGTACTGTCCTTCCTCTTCACTCATGTTACTGCACTAATAATTGTTCAAAAATCCGAGAATACACGCTGTCGAATGTCAGCAGTAATTTTAAGGTTAAAGCCTTGCACGTGCACGTACGCGAATCGCCGTCTGACGTGAGCGCAGTGTAGCATCAACACACCTCCCCCAATCCAACTCTATCCCTACTCTTCTTTCCCAGACACGCCGCTTTGCTTCGTCATAGTGTTCTCAACCTTTCGCTTCGCGGGGCTGCTCAGGTTGATAAGCAACTCGGCCGCGTTGTCGGGACTTATCGCTATATACAACTGGCAACGAGGTCGAGGGTGTTCGGTGTCCAGTTGACACCGAACGCCTGGTTGCGAAAAGCAAAACAAAGGATAAGGAGGTAGCAAAAAATGAATGCTCATTGTGATGGCGGCAGCTGACTTGAAGAGTCGTGTGCCGAGTAGGTTTGGTTTGATTTGCAGGTTGCAGGATGATGCAGAAATTGTATAGATGTAGTAAAATGAACGATTCGGCAACCATAATGCACAAATGGCATAAATGGAAAGTTTATAATTTTCCGATAGGGAAAAAAATTAAAGTAACTAAGAGCAATTCTTTTTTATTTATCAAAAGTACAGTAAATATCATAACAATTTCATAAATTATTTCATTCCGGAAAATTGAACAAGATTAAAAACACTCGTTACGAAAGCATTGTTGGGGTTGTACTAAATAAAATAATTAGATCTTTATTGCTTTAAAAAATACGATATTATTAAATGTTTAATCAACGATGTCGTAAGTTAGTGTACTATTACTGAAATGCAAAACTGTTGACGAAAAGAAAAGGTGCGCATATTGTAAGTACGGACATTGAACGGAATATATGGAACCTTCCTTATAGTCACTCGCCTTAATATACCTACAACACGTTTCCATTTGTTTTCTGCCGACTGAACGGATAATACAATAGTACAGATTTAATAATCGATATAAATAGAATAATCTGTAAAACGTAATCATTCCTTGGGTTAGAACATTTTTTCACTCTTTCGAATGCGACTTGGGTTTAAAATTAGACTTCGATAACCTTCGGTGGAAAACTAGCGTTACTCAGTTAACAATATAAGTTAAACTTTTCAGAATGAAATGGATGATTAATTGGATAATCTGCAATACAACTGACAAGCCAATAAATCAATGTTTTAATAATTAACGTAATTTATTATGAATGATGTAATTAAAGGAAAAATTAAAGAATCTTGTCAAAATAGTTTTTTTTCGTTGCAGCCCGCAGAAACAATTTTTTTCGGTCAATTGAATTATTCTTTTATTTCAGAAGGATAGAACTTGAAGCCTATATACGTAACATGATGTTTGAGGCGCCGGAGTCTATAGGAACCCTTAAAAAGTGGTAGTTTTCATAGTTGTTTGTTGATCAATTATTACTGTCAAATTGGTATAGTTTTCATTATCAGTGGGGGAAAGTTTTATTTTTATAGATTTTTCTTCCTTATCTTTACATACACCGTTTGATACTTACGTATTAGAAACGTCCGTTAACCATCAAAGCGAATAAAACTACATTTTTTCAACATATTCTACAACACTTAAATATTTAAGATTATTTATAAAGAAATTCTTGTTTTGTTTTAATTTGCAAAAAACTGAACTTTAACATATTTTTCGGAAAATATATTATTTGCATATTTCCAGGTAATTTATAATAACTTGAATTGAATATTTTTTTTAACCTTAGGTAGTGATAGTTCTCAAATTTTCATTTTATTAATCTGCGTTTGAGGAAGAGTCGTCTGTATTGAGTGTAGCCACGTGCCATAATTTTACATAAACAAGTATTATCATCAATTCAATCAGAATACAATCGTTTACAATTCTTAGTTAAAGAGAAAATATGCCGAAGTTCAACACTCAAGTTTCAATTAGTACTGCTTTTAAATAAGTATCTCTAAAGCACTTATTTAAAAACTTTCATTTTCTTTGGAAGAGTGCAATTTGTATGCTTATAGGAAAAGCTTTAATCTCTGTTTATTATTACATGTACAAAATGCCGAAAGTTAGAAAACCAGAATGGTTTTAGAACTAAATTGTGATAATGAAACAAGGTTTCGGTCATTCACTCCTATACCAGTCTATGCATCCTCATTTTAGACTCTTTAGAACGTACAAAAGTAGAAATAGACGTTTTTAATTTTAAATATACAAAATTATAAATTATATTTTAATTTAAAGATCGTATGAAAAAAGTTCAATTATATAAAAAATATCTCCATAATATCGAATACGTAGACTTTCCGAACGACTAAATATAACTGTTTGGGCTGAAAGAACGCTTGCTGCATCAATTACTCAATAGTTTACGCATGCGCTACTTGTCGATAAATGCTTCCACTATTTCGTGAAGCAAAGAATTCAGAATACTTCCAAATAAAAAAAAAGAGATGGTATGATAGAATGTCCATGTTCTATCAGCAACTGTCTTAAAAATAGTTTTCCATTATGGTTGCAGCGGAGCATTTCTCGGCAGTATGATGATGTCACTAACTTGGCGGCGGTGTTTCACTGAAACACCAGCACCGCTACGAGACAGCAGGCGGCAGCAGCGTGGCAACATTGCATTCTTCATTTATCTTGGATCGCGTGTTGTGGTTGTTCCCTCTGACGCTTTTCTTCGCAAAAAGGTGAGTTTTCCACCATTCTTTTTACAAACATTGTATCATATCATTGTATTAAGTTGTATATATTGATTTTTATGATATCTTTTAGTAAAATTAAATCATAAGTACTGTTTTTTTTGTAAAAATATATTGTTTTTCATCAACTCCCTATTTTCTTTGATGAAAATGTTCTTAATGGTAAATTCGCCAATTGTTGACTATTTTACACCCTGAAGTGAGCAACTTTGTACAAATTGTAACTTTTCGGCCAAATTTTGCTCTTTGCACTTTTAGGTTAGAATTTTGAGGCTTGTATAGCCCCATGAATAGGCAGCCATGTTGTTGATGAACTCGTCTTTAATTTGTCCTTCAAACTTTAAATTCATAAATAAAAGAATTATTAATTACTAAAATTGAAAATTTTACGTTGTTAAAGTAATTTTTTCAATGTATTTGTAAAAATAATAAACTATCTTAAAAAGTCATGTACTTAATAATTTTGTATAATCTACTTGGAAATCATCACCCAAATTGTGACCCTGAAGTTGAATGTCTTACACAAACCTTTTACCCATTTACACGAACGATACAGAAATAATATCAAATTTGTTGATTTTTCTACTAGATCGTAGCTATTAAATAAATATTTTGACAATTCATTTTTTTTTTTTTTTTTTTTTAATTTTTAGATTGTTACCTTTTTCAAATTTTTTAAACCCGAACTAAGTATTCAATTTGATCACAGTGCCTACGTCGATGGCTCGATCTATTACATTTATTTTTTTATTTTTTATAGAATTTTTACTTATCAAAAAGTAATCTGATGAAAAATTAAATGCGTCCTAAGTGCTCTTTCTGAAGTTCATCCATGAATTTCCTTTAATTTTGTATTTAAAAAAAAAAAAAAAAAAAATAAATAAATAAATAACCTTAAAATCCAATAAACGTGAAACAATGCAGTAATTATTTAAATTTGGAAACAATCACTCAGTATTGAATAATCATTTTTAATTTTTATCAATATTATAGGATACATAACCTTTAAAGATGCGCTTTGATATATGAAATTACAAACAAAATTTTGTTGTCAAACTCAAAAAGAAAGGTCATAATTAACAATATAAAAATATTCTATACTATTGTTTAGTGCTTAACATTATTTTAGTATGTCAGAATCAAACATTTATTATTTATTTATTATTTTAATTGCTTTTGACGTAAATAAACGTTATTTAAAGGTTTAAATATCTTAAAATTGTATTCTTTAACAAACTATTCTACTATTAACGCAATTGCAATTTAGAAGTGTTGCTTCAAAATACCTCCTACAGAGGTCAGTCTTTCTATAGGAAAGTGAAAAATTACTACAGTAAATATTTTATTTATTGTAACATTACAAACATTTTGCATCGCACAAAAACATTTCTTTTTACAATTTTTTACAATTCTAAAAGTTTTTTTAAAGATAGACTCATAATTTGTAAAACTAAAAGAAATTATGAAAAATGAATAATGTCGAACGTTTAAGGAAAGATTAAAATCAATTTAGCTATTTTAGTTTAAGCGTGATATTAGGCCAGCAATCGGATAGCGTTGACTACTCCGTTAGTAAAGACAAGGGGACTGCTGCCAGACATCTTGGAACATTCTACCTACACAAGGCGTTTTGTGTAGATATAAGTAGAGAGCGTGAATGCCAGAAAGAGCTACGCAAGCAGCATGATCCAAGATGGCTGACGTTATCCACTTTTGTTATTGCCTTTAAAACTTGTTATACCATTTTTTTTATAATTTAGTATCATTGTTTAAAACATTATTTTTATCGGTGCTGTATTCTAAACAATCAATAAATGGAATTGAGAGGGAAAAAGATGAAAAAGACCACAAAAAGTTTTCGTCAGTTGCGACTTTTATTTTCCACGCGTTTTCTCGATTCCAAATTAGATTAGTCATACTCAAAATAATTGCGTCATTTGTCAACTGCTTGAATTGAAAAAGTATAACTAAAAAAATGTTTCCTTTTTTTGTCGGGAATTCCATTCATAATAATCACAAGTACAATCACATGTATAATTGAATATTTCTATTTTATACCTTTTATTTTACTATTAATGTTATTTTTATAAAATAATGCGATAAATATATCGTTAATAACACAGCTGTTAAGACTCAACCCGTAATATTTATATTACAAGCAGGTTTTCATATACGTTATTACAAATGGAATGCATATATCTATATACGTATACACACATATCATGTATATACTTTCCTTTTATATATGTACGTAACATTTCTTCATAGTGGTTTATGAGAATCCCGATATTTTTGACTATTTCTTGCGGAACAAAAACTATGGTCGTCATAAACCCGAATTATGACTTTTGGACGTCACAAACCACTAATCATATACGTAGATTTATATGATTATATTCCATTATTGCAGAATAAATGTAATATAAAAATGCAACAGTCATTTTATCGAATTGATTTCTTTAATGCAAAAAAAAATCATTTAATATTTAATAACATTTTTATGATACTATTTTTGCACTTTACTTCATGATACACACGAAATATTATTTTTAAAGTTTCATGGTAAAATATGTATGATCAGTTACACAAAGTTGTGAATATAGATGGCGCTCTTTACACATCGAAAGATAAACTTCGGTGTTGAAGTTTTTTTACTTTATTTCCAAACTAATACGTTTACTTTTAATTGCTTAAATTTTATTTAATCTAAATTTATAATAAATGTTAGTGTTTTTGTATATTTGTTTAATAAATTAAAGGTAGTTTAAATGTTAGGTCTAACTAACGTGATAAATAAAGTTTTCATTAAAAAGATTTTCTAAAAGAATAAGCTTTGATTTTTCTGATAATTCCTGTAGACTCAGAATCCCTTACAGTACATACAATATATATATATATATATACATATATAACTTTCGGACCCTCGTAAAATTTTCAAGTTAAATCATTTTAATTTTAATTATTTTCAATTATTTTAGTACTCTCCTCCTTTTATCTACGTAAGGTACTGACAGATAGAACGGACCCCTAAATTCATTTTTCATATAATTCTTTATTTAACCGTTAGGGCCGGGTTGACCCGTAAAAGAGTCAATCTGCCACCCCAGTCCTCTAAAGGTTAAAACGTAAATTCTCAGTAAACTAATAAGTTAACGCATTATTAATGTTGGTGGGTCATAACTGTATGTATCAGTTATTCAAGATAAATTTCTTTTTTGTTTGATACTCACTTTTTCAATAAATGGATTAGGTAGAAATATGCATTATACATAATACATAATACGTACGTAATTAAATATTAATGGTTTAATAATAATCAAAGGATGAAATTGAGAAGACCTTCCCTTCTTGTTTCGTGGAACCTCCATTGCGGGCCTGAGTGCAGTCCAGCGGGTCATATAGTTCTCGCAAGCCTTTCATTGGTTGTACTACTGAGTCTGCGTGCGTTTGCCCCTCGGCACGTCAATACTGAGCTCGGCCGGGCGCCCAGCCCGAAACTTCAGTTAGGCCCAGAAGTTTTTCCGACCTATACAATCTTACTTCTATCGTACTACGTACTTTCCAAAAATTATTTTAATGGTATATTCATTTAGTATTTATAAATCAAAGTAATATGGTTCCTTGAATTTCATATGTACTTAACGTATGAAATTTTAGAATTTTTTTCAAGTTCTTTTGTTTTGTTATAACAATGTTTAATGTTTATTTTTGTGGATCAATGGCATCTACGATATTGTCAATTTATAATAAAAGTTTAAAAAATATTTAGAAAATTAAGGTATCACATTCAGCATCTTTTTATAAAAATGAATAGAATCGGTTATGTATTAAAAAGTATAATTTTTTTTTCTTATTTAAAATAAAATTCCATAAAGTGTAATAGTAGATATTTTACACCAATTCGAATGTTCAATAATATGTGGACACGGAAAAACTATCTTTTTTGCAATGTAACTACAACCTTATTAATATTAGAAAGGATAAAGTAAAGGTGTAAACAAATAGGACTGCATAATTCAAAGAATTTAAATTTAATCCTAAGGAATAAGTCTCAGATTTAAGGGGTTTATTGATGATAAAATCGTCATACTATAATTAAATACTTAAAGGTTCAGGATTTTTGAAAAAATTCATGTGTTTTAAGTCATACCATCTAAAACTATCTAACCAATTATCAAAAGATTTTTTTACTGATTTTGTATATTTTATTATGACTGAACGAGATACTATTGATTTTAAGGTTTCAGTAAGTGGAACACAATGAAAACATTACTTGAACTTTAGACCATTCCCATCTTTGAGCACCTCCTAGCTTTAAGTTTTATAATTAAGGCTTTTCTCATATCTATAATCTAAAGAAATTTGAACCATGAAATGTGAATACTTGTTAGATTTAACTACTCCTGCATTGGATTGACGTAAGTTGATCCCTTGGAAACGGATCCATTATTTTAAATCCAAAAACAAGAATCTTATGGATTCGAAAAGGAATTTAGAAGAATCTTATTGATTATGAATTCTTTTTTAGTATGAGTTGATTACAAATCTTTAGAATGAAAGTTGGATCAACGATTAACATCAATGTTGATTATAATTGTGGTATGAATTTTGGAATAACTTCTGCAATTATGTACTTTTGAAAGATTGTATAGCTTTTAATTTTCCGATTCAACAGAGAGATCAATATGAAATTTGCATACCTTTTATAAAAAATTCTCATGAAACTGCTAGTATGTTACTTTCGGCGTATATTCGCAACGGTGTGTACCTATCACCCCTCTTTTATTATGAATATAATTTCCTTTCTTTTGATTAAGAATGAAGGTTCATCTAGATGAATACGTTTTACATTCCTTTTGGAGCAATGGAAATGTTATGTATCAATATTGTAGATGTTGCGAGTCTTTTACGTTACAACTTAAAACTCTCTTCACACAACCTTACTTGTACGTAAAGAACCCATTTGATCGTTATAAATAAAGTAAAATGAATCTTGATAAATTTTCGAATATAATTTTTAATGTAGTATGGAATATCATTTTGTGCGTAATCAGTCTGGCACTTATTATAATGACGTTCGTAAAATTTTAAAAATTCGGAAATTGTATTTTTACTGTCTTCTCATTAATTGATTTATAAAAAGATAACATTCTTAACAGTTATACTTAGAAAATATTTAAAACAATTAACTCATGCTGGTATTTTGACATTTTTTTGTGACTGCTATTTTTCATGCTTTTAAAAAAAAGTTACTCAGTTTAATTAATTTTACTGTGGTTGATTGCTTAACTGATAGCGAGATGTGCCGCCATTACGGTATCTTTTAAAAAAACTTTTTTTTTTTTTACCATTTTTAACTATTATTTTTACTATTATTGTGCCTGAAGGGTAAACAAAAATAAAAATTTTTTATAATTTTTATATATGTAATCAGACATTTTGGAAAATTTGTTTTATACAAATTTCAACATTTTTAAGTAATCAAGATTGTAAAAAGGCAAATCATGGTTTCGAACGAATATCTTCTGTTTTTATACTTGTAAACTTACAATGTTGAACTTTCTCATCTAGTACTAAGTAAATGAGTGATGATTTTTAACTTGGCAAATTCAGTGACAATTAATTTTTCATTGGCCATTTCACCTACCCCCTCTCTTTCAGTCTAAGATCAGTCAGAAGATCGAAATGGATCTCGGCCATTTTGATTCGCAGAGGCTTCGTGTGGCTTCGTACATCTTCGGTTCTCCCGTATACATTTCTCAATACTAGCGGGGCCTGGACTGTACAGCGCAAGTCTGGCCTGCGTACAACAGTCTCTAACTGTCCTCGTCTGTCTCTCTCCAACTACTAAGTTCATCGATAGCGTGGTGGGAGAGAGAGGGCTTTTAAAGCCTGCGCACGCTCCGTAGGAGGGAGAGAGACATCAGCAGCCGCCTGGTGTGGTCGTATATATGCTTGGTTTGGCTCAGCACTTCGGCACTCTCGGCGGTCTCCCTAGTTCAGAAGCATCATTTCAGCTGCGCGCGTACGTCGCTTCCCTGCGTTGCTCGTTTCCAACGCATGCAAGTACAGTCGGCGGGAACTAAACGTGTGTGTGTATATATATATAAAGGCATTGGCGCGAAAGTGATATACAGTTCGTAAATGAAATACCGTTTTATTAATAAGTTGACAAGAAAAACTACAAAACATTGTTTGGATTTCTTGCATCCTAAAGGAGGAAAACCACCCATGAAGGCCTTACTTCAATTTGCTGAGTGATATAACCTAGCGTTGCCAGATTAGGAAACAGAATACTTCAGGTATAGTTAATATTTAGTTTATAGTTTAACGTATCGACATTACATCTACTTTTAGGTTAAGTTTGTCAGAACCCCTTGAAGTTGGCTGAGTATTGATGAAACAATCAAAGTTTAGAAATTAAGTTTCCAATTCGTAAACCATATACCTAAATGATGTCTTTTTTTTTACTATTTTGATCTGACTTTGTATTAAAGTAAATAAGTAAAACAAATATTTAGATAAAATAGATAGTATACATTTATGTAAATATACTACTTTTTACCAAAAATGCGAAGAAAACATTAATTAAAGTAAAATATTAGTATCAGAAAATCTCTAGAACTTTGGTAAAAGTATGAAAAGTAAACTGCGTCTTATTTCGAGAGTCACTCTTTTGGTCAATTGATGTACGATGAGGCGCCCTCTATGACTTAGGGAAATGAATCATGAAAATCCCCTTACATTTCCCAATTATTTTTTTTTTTTTTTTTTTTTTCTTAGAGAAAATTTTAAATAAATCCGTTTTTGTGATTTATTTATTTTTTCGAGTTAGAATTTTGATGTCCTTGAAAGAGATGGTACTTCAAAATTGGTCACAAGTAGGGAAGGGGGGGGGGGGGGGTCCAAGGATCATCATTATCGATCTTTTCAAGATTGCAGGCATTCGCTGTTAATCTACAATATTTTACGTGCAATTTACATCAAAACGTATATCGATCGACTTCACTACTAACGGAAAGTTAATTTTGTAAGATACGTAAAAAAAATTTTTTTTTTCCTTGTAACAAACTTAATTACAGGTTTTGATACCTGTCATACAAATTAATTAAATTTGGAAGTTATTCGTAAAAAAAAGATTTATTAGTTTACTGAGTATGAATGATTGCAAAACTACTATTTAATCTACAAAATATAAAAAAAAAAATTGATACATCACTATACACATGTATTAGAATATACACAGCTACTTGCATATTATAACTCAAAATAATATGGAACCAACATTCATTTTGTTATGAAATGATTTTGAGGAGATCGGCATTTTACTATAACACACTTTATTTGACTTGCCAGCTAAATCAGAATCTGACTATGTAGAAGATGTACTTTTTTTGTTAGCCCCACCCTCCCCTCTACTTTTGAGACTTGTTTGAGATACAGTGACCCCTTATGTTTAACAACTGAAGTAATTTTTCAAAATAGTGACCTTCGGGTTTAAACAACGTGCGTTATCTGTATCTTTTAATATTACTTTAATATAATTGGTTTTTAATGAAAATATCAATTAAATTAATGCGGATATATAGAAGAGTAAAACGTAATTAGATATTAAGTTTTACTTTATAGTAAGATAAAATTTTAACTTATAACAGATTACGTTTACTTCAAACAAAGGCTTACCATTTTTTTAGTAGTAAGTACAGCTATTCCACAACTTTCCATAAAGACTTCTTTAAAAATCTCTCGATTTTCAATGTTTAAATATTTACTCTTTGTACATTTAATACGTAATTACTTTTGTTTTACGTATACAATTTATACAAACAATATCAAAAAGTTTATTAAATACATTAAACCCGCATTACATAAATCATTTAAATTGCTTCATTTACCGTTAAGTTTTATCCTAAATTATTAAATTATTTACGGGATTAAATATTGTAACGGAATGATAAACAAATTATAAAAATCCGTATCTGACCTTTTGCTTCGTGACAAAGTAAATCTTTTATTAACTAAGAATTATAAACAATAAAAGAATTCAGCCAAAATGTGAATAATTATATAGAAAATATACTCAATTAATTATTAAAGAATAGTTTACAATCCGTTTTTGTAAATAAATTTATGTGTTTTATATACGTGAAAGCGTCATGTGACCGCGTCATTGTCCTTAAACAGTCACTTTCCCTATACTAAGTTTAGACGGTTACAGCTATCGTCTTTATTATAATTATCTTTAAAAGATCGATTATTATAGTTTTTTCCTTTAAATTTAATATCATCTAAGAAAAAAGACTTTTTTGAATTTTAATTCGTTTTACTTCATGCAGATGACAAATTCACAAAGTTTGACGTTGGAGTTTTTTTTATTGAGTTTTTCTGTTATTCAAAATATAATGCATAGAATTAAAAGTATAAAAAAACAATTACATTAGTAGGTTAAAAGGTCAAATGAAAGTTATGTAATAGATTTTAATTGATTTGAAAAGTCGATTCAAAATTTAACATTGGAATATCACAAAAAGTTTAGAAGTATTTATTATTAACAACTGTAAAACATCGACAATCTTACAACTAACATTCGATAACCTCTTTCATGAATAAAATAATAAATCAATGATATTACATTAATATAGAAATTACATTTTATAATCTATTAGGTACATTAACATTTAAAAGAATTCTGGTGTTTATTGGTAAACGAATCCAAGATACGCCTTTATTATACGACGATATTATGTGTAATAAAAAATGTAATGCATAGTACTAGTTCTTGAAGTTCATAAGATACCAAGTAAGAATCTAATTGTAAAATTCAAATGATTGTTTCTATCAAAGCAGTACAATTAAAACTGTATTCTTAATAAATATATTTTTTATAAACAGTTACAATATTAATATGCTATGTTACAATACTAATTGTGTAATTAGTTAGAATTATTAAATTCTTTTCATAATTTTCGAAGTATTGAAAGTTATGAACAATCCTTGCATATATTTTCGTTGAACGATCAAAAATGATCACGTTTGTTAAAACGCAGTGGGACCTAACAAGAACAACATGGCTGCCGTGTTTGAGCGTGAGTTTCCTTGAATTGAAACGTGGTGAGCGTTTACACTGTAGGTTATACTGCGGTCTCCACTCTATGCAAAAAATCAAACAAATTCAGATTTTTCGAACGAATTTTCACAAGAGATTTAACGGTGTATCTATCCCGATCGATCGAGCTAAGAAGACCAAAAAATCTTTTAATTTTGAAATAAAAATCAATATGCGTAAGGGACACTAATGAAAAAGAGAGAGAGGAGGAGTCGTGCATATATATATAGCGATGTATGTCGTACGAACAGGTTGAGTACCACTGAGGTTGGCGCGCATGCTCACCCGAGCTGGTCGGGTTCAGTATTTCCCCCTCTGTGCAATCCGGCTCACATTTACGGGCACGGAAAAACCCCCAGTTATTTTAACGTACATAACTTTCGCGTTTTTCTTTCTGCCTTTTTACATTATTTATTTCAAAATATGACCTCTTATTGCGTTGACATTGAATTTCTCGTTAAATTACTTTGAACAAATCCTTTCAATAATTTTAAAGAATTTTTCACAAACAAATTATGAAGCTACCTATCATTGTAGTCAAAAGACCCGTTGAAATAAAACTGAATCATCCTTCAACAAATGAACAATAGTTTTTCAGCTGTTTTTCAAAAATTTCATTGATGTTAATATTTAATACATAAAGTTAAAGTTTTTCATAAAATTTTTAAATTTTCACTAACTCAATAAGATGGAAAAAAATGCATATATCTTTTAAAGGATACACATGTTTTTAGGTTAGGTTTTTCAAGATGTCTGTCAATTGAAAAAACATAAAAAAATATTTTAAATTAAAAATAAATAATATCAATTTAATAATTCAACAAATAAAATATATTTTTTTATCAGAAATGAAAAAAATTATGAAATTATTTGCTTCATATTTATTTTACACTTGCTTTAAAAATATTTTAAATAAAAGAAATTTTTGTTGCTATACTGTTATAAAATTAAAACACTTTAAAGTAAAATTGCAAATATTTATTCATTACAAAAAATGTAATTAAATAAATTTATTAAAATTTAAATCATTGTAAGCAGTAATAATAATTTCTCATGCTTGTACTTTTAATTTGAAAATAGTAAAAGTCTATTACCAATTCTTATATAATTATTCACCATAAACAAATATGTGCTTTAAACGATTAACCAAAATAATTTTGGTTATTCACAGAATGCAAACTGTTTACATTGAGCGAAACTAATGGAATCGCTGCAACATTCTTAATGCACCTTATTGCAATGGATGCAATCAGAATTGAAACACTGCCTACTTCTAAGTCATTGTTAAGTTCTAAAATACAAGAAGCAACTGATATTTCAAAGGAAAAAGATGATATTTTATTTCTTGATGAAGTAGATGAAGATGATGAAATACATTTAAGACTTTCTGATGATGATGAGGTTGAGGTTGAACAAGATAATACTTCAGGACAAACAAATGAAAATCAACAAACAAACACAGAAACAAAAGGTACTGGTAAGAAATAAAAATTAATAGCAGTAAACAAGTAAAGCAATTTGGAAGTTATATTTATTAAGAATAAATTAACACATGAAGGATTTGCTTGTTTATAACTTATATTTTGGTTCAAATTGTGAAGGTGGTAATTTGTTACTTTCATAGTCTTCGTTTACATTATGATCCTTAAGAATTTCTGTATGTCAAACCACTTCTTCTTTATTCATTGGCCACACTTTATTTAGTTTAAACATCAGAGGGATGTCTAGAAATTGTGGAAAGTTGGGTGAACCTATCCATGTTGATATATCTCTAAATACAATTTTTTGTATCTTGAGAACTATGTATTTTTAAACATTTTTTGCTCAAAATTTTATATCAGAACTTCAAGTATGTTTAAACAAATAGTATGCTTAAATCATGATTATATTAAAAAATGTGATTGATAATAAATAAAGTCTTCTAAATCACTTATGGTGCAAGAAAATATGATCAGTAAAATCTTGGTAATGGTTTTTCATATTATTAAGAACATTTTTTAATATAATAACATATCATATATTACTTATTGTATACATTATATTATAAACATAAATAATGGACAAGTCATTATTGTGCTTTACTAACATTACAACTGCTTACAATGGACCCTTTTTTTTTTGCTAAGTGTATATTATCGTTTATTTTATGTATGGTGTTCCCTTTATTTTAATACCCCATTTATTATAGCAATAGTTATAGTTTTTTAAAAAGTAGAAAAATGAGATCCAATTTAATTATGAATAAAAGGACATATAATTATTTTATCAATAATTTATACACAGAAAAGTGTTTTAATTCAATTTTATCATTTTATTTTTTTGTATGATTTCAGATCTCCAGGAAGTAACAAAATCCAACAATAAGCAGTTAGCAGATAAGTCAGATTTATCTGAAGTGGAAAGTGTTCAAACAGTTGAAAAAGATAATTGTGATAGTAATATTGTAGATGAAAATATTGATGAAACTGATAGTGTGAATGAAGAAGATTCAACAATGAGTGGAAGTGACAGATTACCACATTTAATGCAAGATTCTCCTAAATATTGGTCCAATAATTTGGACAAGCGATGGAAAGGTCAAAATCAGTCTAGAAATCGACAAAACCATCATCATCGGAATTCTAATAATTGGTATCATCAGCAATTTCCAGAAAAAGATAGATATAGTAATAAAAATCATTTCAATCGTCACAGTAATCATTTTAAGAAGTCAAAAAATAGTACACGAGGAAGTTATGACAATAGCTCCAGAGAAAATCATAAAGAAGAAGCAAAAAAAGAAGAAATTAATGATTCTTCTAAATTGAAAAATAACTTATCTTCATCAATTGAATCTGATAAAAATCATTTAATAAAAGAGAATGGTTTTTCATCTGATTTAAAATCAAAAGAAAACAGTTCTTCTGCAAAAAAAGATCAGTTAAGTGAAAAGACAAAAGAATCAGAAACTGATTCTGATCAAAAAGAAAATAAATTTAATTCTTGTGAATCAAAAAATTCCTCTGATCAAAAATGCAAAGAGAATGGTAGTAGTAATACTGATACAATAATAAAAGAATCAGAAGTTAATGACAGTAATCATTCTGAATCAGCTGAGAAAGACTGTAATGAAGAAACAGTTGAAAAAATTAAAGAAAAAGAAAATGAAAGTACAAATAAGGATGAAGCAGATAAAATTGAAGAAGATCAGGTAGATCATGAAGAAAAAAATGAAAATTTAGTGCAAGTAGATGAGGTTCTAGATGTATCTAATGCACCTAAAAGTACTAGTGATAATGATGAAACATCTGATAATGCCAAAGATAATGATGTAGAAGTAAATAAAAATATTGATGACAGTGAAGATGCTGAATCTAAAAATGAAGTGGAAAGTGAAAAAAGTAATAATAGTGAACTAACAGAGAAAGATGCAAGTGAATCTGCATCAACTGCTACTCTTAAAGAAAGTGAAGTTATGGAAGTAGAAGTTAATGATGAGTTTTCTAATTGTCTTTCAACAGCAAGTTCAGAAGATAAAGGTATTGATAAAAGTATTGAGTCAGATGATTCAAAGCCATCTAATATGGATGACAAGAATTCTTCGTCAACAATGATAGTTGAAGAAATTCATTATGAAGAGATGGAAAATGATAAAGAAGTTAAAGAATCAGAACAATCAGAAAGTTCAAAAAGTAATATTATTGCACAAGAAAAGGCAGTAGAAGCTGCTGAAAAGCCAAAAGTAAACAACATTATCGAAGAAGTAGATTTAGTAGATGATGAGGACATGGAAGAATCTTCTAAATTAAATGAGACTGAAAAGGATATTTCTAAAAGTCAAATTGATGCAGCAAAGATATCAACAGTTACTGATACATCACAAGCAGTTCCTCTTAATAATTTAGAGGAGGCTAAAGTTGAAGAAGGCAGCGAGGACGGACGCGCGGTGGTTCATAAAAGGCGGCGGAGGAAAAGGACAGCCCACCAAATTTTTTCTGCAGAGTTTCAAGATGGTGTACTAGACGTTCCAGTCGGTAAGTTATATTAAAACATTAACTATTTTGCAGTTCAGTATAGACGATCGAAGTATTAATATAGATGATTTAAGCTAGTTTCTGTTAGGTAAATAAAACAAAAAAAAAATATCTTTTCAAAAAATGTGAAGTGTAGAAAATTATTTTTTTCCGCAACTACAAATTTTTAATATTTTATGAAGTGAATCGTAATCGGTATTTCGAATTTTATATTAGCAAAATAAATTATTTTTTCTTATATATTAGGTATACCATTTTTGCACATATTATTACTTATATTGTCAGATCTTTGTAATTTGGAGATACAAATCTGTTTCCTAAAATCTAAGTGGAGACCGGTGCCAACTGATTTGATGTCTTTTTACGCGTCACAGTACAATCTTATGCACAGGCTCAAATGGACGTTACAGACTGTCATAACGTCAAATGACATGAACTCCGGTCTCCCCTTAGTTTATATGTGTTAATTATCTCAATATTAGAAATTATTCTAAATGGTCTGATTATATACTATATGTTTACATAATTTGATTTGATAACTTTAAATAAAAGCATCAATAGTAATTTTACACAGTAAATACCTGAATTGACTTAGACGGTGGTAGAAAATCGACGAAAATTGATTTAATTTTCACCAGTTTTAAGTAATGTGCATGCAGAAAATATTTTTACATAACTTTACATTCTGTTTTTGATATGATGGTTTCAAACTTTATTTTTTTCAACTTCAAAGACTAATTTTTCGCATGGTAAAGTAAATATAACCATCAATAACTTGAAGTCACCTACGATTGATAAACATTTCTTAAAAAGGCACCATTCTTTTGTTTTTATAAAATACTTTTATTTACGCATTTTTTACATTTATAACTTCAGAAGTAAATAAACTTCGTACAAACAAAAACTTCACTGCACAATTTAGAAAAGTACCTAACGGCTAGCAGCGCCGCGGTCTCATTCCAATTAACATAAAAACTTCGAATTCGCATTTTTCAAAACGAGCAACAATGTTAATTTTCTCAGAGAACGGCGTGAGGCAGAAGCGCAGATCGGCTAAGAATGCGGAGGAGATGATCCGCAAAGAAATTTTGAAGGACGACGAGGAGAACGGGGACTCCTCTGACGAATCGGAGAAAACTGTTCCGGTCAACTACAAGAAAAACAATGTTCACGCGCGGCCATTGTCGCCGCCGTCGCTGCCATCGCTTAAGCGAACTCTGGAGGAACTTGATTGTATTTCTGATTCAGTTACTTTGAAAAGGATTAAGTCCTCGAATGACACCTCGATCACCATGACGAGCAAGGAAAAGAAGGAATTTGTCCCCTTCAGCAAGGAAGTCATCGCTGAGACTAATGAACTTGTTCGAAAGATCTCGCAGGAAGATATCCGAAAGAAGATTAAAAAGTTCAAGCCTGAGGTAAAAATTTTATTTTTTAAATCTTTTATTTACTTTGATACATCTTCATATATTTCGAAGGATATTAAAGATTCCTTTCTTCACAGGAATTAGAAGCAATGTTGGTGCAAAAGATTCTCGAGTGTATAACCATCCGCGGTGAAATGGGAAAACTTCGAGAACAAGCTCGCGTTTCCAAGAGAAACCAGGAAGCTGCCCGCGCAAAGTGCCAGCAGTTACAGAAACAAGTGGAAGGATTTGATATGGTGTTGAAGCGAATTACTTACGACAAGAACTCCAATGCCGAAAAATACGTAACACCCATTAAAATCAATCGGTCCGTCGGCTTGCAAGTTAACTTCCCGACTGTGAGTACTCTTGTAATTTTTCTTTACTTTTATAAATATATTTTGTTTGAATGCTCTCTTCATGTTTCACGTATCAAAGTGTTGATTAAAGCTTATTTACTGTGAGATATTTTCTTTGCCAAGTTTCTCCGAAAATTCAGATATCTCGCAAGTAGATACCTAAATATGTGTAAATAAGGAGTAACCTTTAAAGTTCACGAAATATAAACACAAGTTTTTTTATTTTGTTTACTTTGGGTTGGAGTTTTTTACTTTTTAAAAATACAAATAAGTAGGGGAGTATACGTATTATGGGTTTATCAATGTAGTTACACGTAAACAATGGAATTTACGAAGCGGACAATCACACGTACTCGTCCTATCTTCTGTTAATAGGTTTTTTCATTATTACTGGTATGTTTTTACATCTACACACTGAAATACAATTTCGTTCCCATATATCCTACTTGTGAAACTGAGGGTCCAATAATTACCAGATATTTGTCATGCAATTGTTAATAACAAATGAACATCGAAAAACCAATGATTCTTGATCTAAATGTGCCCCTGCAAAGGTTAAAGCAACTTTCGTTTGATTTTTTAAATATTTTTTGACAAGCGATTTTCATTTTTTTTTAAATGGATTTAAATTTGGTGTATTGTATCCAAAACATAAAAGAATCTAATTTTATCAATCAATCGTAATTAAAAGAAAATGAACCCGATATAAAATTATGCTTTTATAAAATTAAATGAAAGACATACTTAATCGTTAACTTCGTAGGCGTCGAAATTAACGGGCAGCGGAGCATCGATCAGCCCGACGTCAGCAAAGACGTCGACAACGCCGTCAAACGCGATGCAGGACAATCGCTCACTGGCTCAAAGCCCGAGGAAGGTCTTAAAGACCCGATCGCCTCGTAGAATCGACGCGACGACGCCGACAACCATCAATACCGTTTCGTCAACGTCGTCACCCACCACTCTCGTCATGGGCAAGTCGGTTGATCCGAATAACAAACGCACCATTACCCTGCAGAACTCCAACAACATCGTGCAGATTTTGCCTGCCGGCCAGTCGCAGTCAGCCGTTGTGGTCAACTCCACCGTCGGTGGGGCGCCTAGTAGTAGACCAACTACGCTCACCATTCAGAGAGCGAACAACGTTAGTGCCAAGGCTAGCGACCTTATCGACCTCACCGATGAGGAGGATAAGTTGAAAAGTGAGTTTTATTTTTCTATGCTTTTTTTTTCTAGCGTGTTTGTAGTACACTTCAAGGTAGTGGCAGCACGAGTGGAATCACATTCATCGCAAATAAATTAATTTTATTTTAATTAAAAATTTTACACTTGTTTATACATTTGTTAACAAAAGCTTTAAGCGTCATAAATTTTGAAAAAACGTTCTTATAAATATTTTAATGAATAATATAAAGTTAAAATATATATTTTTTTAAAAACTTTTTGAAATAATTCTCTAAAACAAAAGTAAATTGAAAATAATTTTCTTTTTGCAGCTACAGTAATTACACCCATTACTACGACATCTTTGTCAGCGAGATTCCCTCGAGTTTTGCAAGCTGTTCCAGCAAGCGTTGCCTTGTCAAATACAACCAATCTTAGACTAGTACAAGCAGGTGGCCAAGGGTCTCCAACTGCCATAGTAGTGAGTATTATTTATAACTCTTTATTGAAAATAATAATACTTATTTTATTGATGACATTTATTTATATTTAATTATATTTTTATAGAACAATATTAATAATTCGCCGAGAGTAACTTATGTGATGCAAAGTGGGGTAAATGGTTCTTCGACGAGGCAAATATTATTAACGAGTAATAGTACGGTTAGTATATTTTTTAAATAAAATTAGTTTAATATTAATTTAAATAATTAAATCATTTAGTTTCTATATCTTCTATTAAATTTCAGATAAGACCAGTCACAACCGTCTCATCAAAAAATATACCCACTATTACTTACAAACAAGGGGTAACAACGTTACCTAATGGAGCTGTGAGAGTTTTAACTACAACAGCACCCACCACAAATTTGCAATCGGCAAAAGTAAGTATCGACTATGTCAATTATTCTTGAATTTTTTTATTCTTGTGACTTGAATTAACAAATTAATTTTATTATAGCACCCAGCGCCTCTGCCAGAAAGCCCTTTACCGGAATCAAACCCGGTATGGAAGTTGGCGCCACCAGCTCCATCGTTAAAAATATCTAAAGTAGCGACTGGTAAGTACATATAATGATTTTTTTCTGTCTAAAAAATTGAATGAAGTTTATTAATTCGTAAATTAATTTCAGGTATTGTTTTATCTTGGAATATGACTCTTTCGGACAAGTATGCGGAGATAGTTAGTTATCAATTATATGCTTACCAAGAGGTTACGGGAACGACTCCTAGTGCAGCTCTTTGGAAGAAAGTAGGCGATGTAAGAGCGTTGCCACTGCCAATGGCTTGTACTTTAACACAGGTTAATATATTCATAATTTTTTAATTAAAAAAAAATAAGAATTTTTTTAAAAAGTCAAATACTTTTTCTGTTTACTGTTTTTGACTTTAATAATTAATAAACGTATTTTTTCTTTTATAGTTCACGGAAGGCAATAACTATTACTTTGCTGTCAGAGCTGTAGATGTACATTCTAGATTTGGGAAGTACAGCGCCCCTGGAAATATTTCTCTTTAGAAAAATTAATGAAGGCCATAATAATAATGGAATACCTTGACAATTGTTCATTTTTTTTAGGCTTACGTTATAGCGGTTTTACACTTTGTTTAAGTGGACGTATATTTTTAATACATTTTCTGTAATATAGCCATTTTCGAACTAGGTAAAGCAAAATTGTATTGTGCTTTGTACAAGTACAAGTACAGTGTGAAGATACTCATAACATTTTAATAGGTTTTGACTACTAGTTATCGGATTTCGATTTTAAACATTTTAAGTTAAACAATCGGCTTACGACAGATTCTAAATTAAGCCTTTTTTTTTGTTTTTCATTTTTCAATTTCCCTTGAATTTTAATTTTGTTTTCAATGTGAAATTGCAAAGTTCGAAATTTATGATAATGTTAATTATTGAAAGAAATCGTTAAGGTTGCAAGACAACGCTAGTATGTCTGTATTATTTAAAACTGTATATTATAGCTACTGCCTCCATTTAATTCATAACATAGAAATACAAATTTAGTTACATTTATTTCTATTTGTTAACTGTCTCGATTGAAAATGCTGATCATATAAGTATCTGTTAATATTTGTAAGCTCTTATTTATTTGTTACGTGAATGATGTAAAAAATGCGAGCTGTGAATGAGCTTAAATACTGCTAAACTTTAAATATGAATCGAAATCGAATTGAAGAATAAAACTTTAGGTTTTCTGTACAGAACTACTAAATGAATTTATACTTTAAGCCTAACTTAGTGCACGGTACAGTTTGTCTTTAGTACTTTGGAAGTTTTTTTTGTAAAAGATTGATTGTAAAAATAATATTAAAAATCAAAGTTAAAAAGTATTAAGTAACTTTTGTACATAAAACGAATTAAACGTAAGTTAATTAATTATAATTACTTTGTATATGCTTTGTGAAGTAGAAGGTATAAGAAATACATAAATGTTTCCAATACAAATGTTGTTTTTAATGTTTTACATAAATAACCCCCTGAAAAAAAATTATTTGAGGGATTCAAGAATGAGTACACTGACAAGTTATATTTTTTCTTTGACAACAATTTCATTCACGTAATTTTTATTTGCATCTTTCCTTTTAACATTTCTTCGTTATATTTATAATTATTATCGTTATTAATATTGTTATAACTATTATATTTTGTTGTACATTACTAAACGAGGCTAAGGCAAACGAATTGTTCGATAATTAATATTTACAGTTGGAACTTCAATTAATTATACATATACGACGGAGCACTGTCTTTTCTTTTTATTCAATATTTTTTCTTATTTAAATTCACAGTTTGGAAAGTTTACCCTTTCGTAGGTACTTTATTTCAATGTAGAGTTTAAAAAGTATATTATCAATACGGTATTATTTTATTCAGAAAATCAAAATGAATGCAACTGGCAATACATGGTCAGTGATTTCAAATATAGGAAATTTTTCAATCTTGAGGCATATTTGGCACTATGCGATCTGTAAGTTACTTTAATAAAATAATCGTGGAAAATGTTGACACACACATGCACACTTCCTTTATTTCTCTTACGTTAGATAAATCGTTTGACTTATTTATAACGGTACTTTGTTGTGTTAATCTAATCAATGACTAGTACTGTGTGCCATATTTTTTATTAAAGAATCTCATTTAGTAGACAAAGAATTTTAATTGTTTATTTCTATTTTCAAATCACTGTGAACGAATAGAATATTTCTGTTCAAATTACATCAGGACATCGTTGTTTAGTTGAGTATAAAAATAAACTACACAATCTTTAAAGAAAAAAAAGTACAAGTGCTTGTTGTTTCTTTAAATCTCCATGTCTATAAAATACGTCAATGGCTGTAAGTTTAAGTAAATATTTTTTATATCAATAAATATTTACAAAATGAAGATCTTATTTACTTGGATAAGAGACCTGAAAAGTTGGATTAAAAAAAATTGTTCTTTGTGAGTAAATATTACAAAAGTAACAGGAAAAAGATCTTAATAGCATGTTTAACAAAACACTTCTTAAAATGCAGTTTACGTAAATAACTAAGGAGTTAATTTGTGAGAACAATAAAAAATTTAAGATTATTACGTAAAATTCATAATGTATTCATTTTTTCTGCCATAATAATAATACTAATCACTGTTAACCGTTGGTTACATATATATATATATACATTCACACATGTCAAAATAATCAAGAGTTAATACTATTCTTCCAAAGTTTTTCTCAACATTACGCACAAGTATCAATTTAAAAGGTATTCGTTATCAGTTATATGTATGTCTATAATAACGTATACAGTCGCCAATCAATAATAAATCTACAAACACAATTTAAAATACCTTTCTGACACTGGGCGCATTACAGCAAAACAAAACGACGTACAGTATGGAAAATCGTTAGAAGCTTTTAGTAAAAACTGCGTCGTCAAATATAATAATCGAATGAAGAAAAATATTAATAAAAACGTTGCTCTTGTCTCCCTTTTACATGTTTAAAGCCATCTTGAAAACTCAATGGGCTTATCTCTGTGGAATGTCTTTTATATTTGTTTTAACATTACGGTAACTCAACAACCAATTTACATCGTAGTTACACTCGTTATGCAACGCGCGAAATGGCGTCTAATTTTATCAATAAACAAGGAAGGCAATAAGTAGTACCTAGTACATTATAAGAGTGACTTTTCTTCTTTGTCCCTCTTCTCACTTGGTTCGAATATCTTAAAAACTAGCGAGGATTCACTTGATTCTCTTGACTTTTAAGCAAGAAAGACACCTCTTTATGAAGGAAAGTATAGAATCATTGATTCTTTTTCTGACATATTATGAGCATGATTTTTTCAAAGCACTAAGAAATGCACTTGTCTTCAACGAACAAATCCGCAAGCCATCAACAAGTAACTCAATCTAATTAATAATTAAGTTTGCTCCAAAAATAAACTATTTTTTTCATAAAATAAATTCTCAAACCGCTCACGAATCTTTCGCAAAAAACAGACATTCGTCGAACAAACGCACCAGTACTTGATCACTCATACAAATCTAACTCAAAGGAAAATAAAAAACCGTCTTATATCTAAATATAAACAAATTCACATCACAATTCTGAAATTGTGAAATAAAATTCTAATTTCACTCGTAAATCAAATAGTCCTAAATCATTGCAAAAAATGTTTTCAATCCACCGTCAACTGGTACGTTTGCCCTTCAAACGTCATGCCTTTCCCAGCACAGCCGACTTACACGTGCTTAAATCCTCTAGAGATCTTAAACGATCAGAAAACATTAGTTGTACACATACACATACATATATTTAATATATACCAGTCCTAACGATATGCTCGTTTTCTTTACGTGGCGGTGTCATCTTGTGGTTGCTGTGCAGCTGCAGTTGTTGCCGCAGCCGTTGTGGTTGCCGCAGCCGCTGCAGCCTCGTCCTGCTCGAGGCGCGAGGAGCCGCAGACGCGACATTTGCAACAGACTATACAGGGGGCTGCCAGCAGCAATAGTGGAGACGCTACCAGAAGAAGAAGCCCGAAGCCAGCGAAGATACCAATCACCTGCGTCCGATGCCATATGACGGAGGCGCGAGAGTGACCCAGTTTGTTCTTGCATGGTCCCCTGTCGTAGTGACGAAGTAGGAAGTCGTCCTGAGGAAGAAGGAAATACGTCAATTAGAATTGCTTTCCAATGCATACTGGTAATGTGAGAGAAACAATTGCTTCCTTGGTTTTGCTTGACTACCAGCAGAGATACTTTGATCTGACCTCGCAATCTTATTTTAGAATTATTGTTTTTAATTTTGTAAATGTAGTTTGATTATTTTTTATCTTTCATGCGTAAAGAATGTGTTGATTTAAAGCATAATTTTTAATTATCTTGTCATAATGATGTCATATTTCTAAAAGGCGTAATTACAATGCTGCAATAAGGCTTCGACTTTAAATAGCACTCTTAAACGTTGATTTGTTTCAATTTTACAATTATATTGTCTCGGGGCGTATATATCTTGTATAATCAACTGATTAAATATTATTACAGTTGCATTTTTCTGTTTTTTTTTTCTTTTCAAAACCAATCACATTAGAAGGAAGTTATTAAATGTTAAGTTTTATTAGAACGTTATATAAGTTTTGATTTACAGCGAAAAATTTCACACAGCTGGGTAACGATTACGCACAGTTTTTGAACATTGTGAAAACATATTTTACGTTAATATTTGCAAAAGTTCAATAAAGCATAAAAGCTACTGATTTATTTAATATTGCATAAATATTAATTTTTGTATGGAGTTGTTTATTTATGGAGTTTATATATGGATTTGTTCTAATCTTTTTATTGTATTTAGTAATTAAGCATAAACTTTAAGTAGCTATTCATCAAAAAACTTGCATGTTAATATTTATTTGAAAATAGATTATAAAGTAAAAAAATATGTTAAAATTTTTCTTACTGTTTCCCTTTTTTAAAACACATAATTGGTTTATTATTTTTGACATCTCTTTTTAATTTAAAAAAACACTTTTCTAAATCTGAAAGTACATGAAATTGAAAGTTGAGATTAAAAAAATGAATGTTGAATAAAAAGAATTATAACGGTAAATTATTTGTTATCTTTCTCTGAAGGTGGGTCAAAAAATGTGTAAAACAAAATTTGTGTGATCTCGGTCCCTTTTCTAAAATCTCAGGGCCGTCAGACATTTGTACGGAAATGTAAATAAAGAAGTATACGTACGTCCAAGGAGGCCAAGCAATACCAACAAAAGACATGCTTGCAGCGCTTGCACATCATCTGGGCGCAGCCTTCGTCCTTCTCGATGGGCACGGAACACATGGGGCAGCACTTGATGTGATCGCTGTCAAAAGGGATGCCCAGGGGTAAATCCGGACAGGGCCCCTCGTGCCAGGGTTCCCGGCACAGCGAGCAAAAGTCCGTTGAGCAGTTCGGACAATGCACCGGGCCAGGAGTACTTCCGTTCGAGCCGTCGCCGTTCAACGAGCATATTGTTTCGCATCCTGCTCGCGGACACCACGCTCTCTCTTTGTCCATTGACACATCTAGCGAATTAAAGCAATGTCTCGAATCATTTCTTTTCACTAGGTGACACAAGTTTATTGAACCGGCTGCAATCTAATCTTCCATGTGTGTTTACATTTGAAAAATTACTAAAAATATCGTTAAATATTTTTAATGGATGTATCGGTTGCCGATAGCGAGCAGTATATTGGACTCAATAAATAAATTTTATTCGCGTTTTCATCTTCTGCGCTTTTCCATTTTTGCCTCTGATTCATCAAATGTGGAAGAATATAAATTTATTGCAGCTCGGTAATGTCAATTAAAATAATTGTAATGTAAAACTAATGTGATTCCTATAAATATTTAAGTAGCATTATTTCAAACATACTCTTGATATTTAATCAAAGAGTAATTTTTTCAAACAATAAACTTTAAATATGACCATTTGAACATATGATTAAATAATGCCAATAGATGATTAAAAGAATATAAAGCTTAACTAATTGAAGCTAATTGAAGTTTTTACAACTGATCTCATACAAGGTTTAAAATTTAATAAGATAAAAAAAAATGTTTATACAATTATGATTCATACTATGTAAATATTAGTAATATATTAATATTTATACCATTAATAATTTTTATTAATAAATTTACAATATATATCAATGATAAAAGAACTCAATTATTAGTAAAAATATTGAAACCATAAAGAAGTAAGAAATTCATAAAGTAAATTTTCATGAAACATTTTCTGAGGCCAGTTTTCATATAAATAATCCTCTTTAGATATAATCAGTGTGCATGAATGTAACGTGGAAAGTTATTTCACGCGATTGTAGTTGTTTAAACATATAAAAGAACATATATCGAACCTCTGTTAAGACGAAACTTTTGATGTTTTTCTACGAGTTCTGGACTGACAAGGGTACTGATCTCTTTCAAAGAAAGCATGCCGTCTTGATCGCACTTTGCATCAGGACAACTGATGTCATAAGCTCCTTCTTCTATTTCAAACTCCACATAAGCACGCATACACTAAAAACAAGACATGATGATTTTTCATCACAATTACAAGCATTAAGCACTAAAAATTTGAATTCCTTTAATATCTATTGTTGGTTGCAAACATTTCAAATGAATTTACAGATATTAACAATCTCTTCCATATCAAAGAAATTGATTTTAATATGTAATAAAATATTATGCAGTTAAAGTTACAGTAATATTGATTTTTAAAATTCCTTGCATAACAAATCAAGAATATTAAATGTTTTTTTTTATAGCTCTGGTAAGAAGCTCAGTTACATCACTGATATGATACATTCTCTTCCATGAATATTGTAAAATAAATTTTTATTGAATTGCAATAAGTTTTTAAATTATACTTATTTAAAACTGCTTTAAAAAATAACTTGATTAAAAATGATTACTTTGATTAATCTCTTAAATACCAGTAATTTCAGAAAATTAGTACAAAGGTCAATAATGCATTATTTTTTGAATACATCAGTTTAACAATTTACTATATACTATTCATAGTGCTCATCAAAACATTCACAAATTTTTACAATTAATAAAAAATAAACGTGGATTACATACGTCTTTACAGTAGGCGCAATTACAACCTTCAATGGTGAACGTCTGCGACAACGAAACGTCCGTTAAACAAAGTTTACACAACAGCCGACCGACTTGTTGTTGCGAGGTTGCCGCGGGCACAAAACTACCGGCTGCTAAACTGTACCGTGAACTCGACGCCAACGACAGTAGACTTGAGCATCGCGAGCAAACTCTACTACGATTCACAGGACGACCTTCTAGGGCCAAAGTACTAAGTCCTACTGCAGTTTCACACTTTCTCAAAGCTGTTGGGCCCAAGCTTATCCAACTACTTCCTCGGGCCTCTAGACTTGCACTACTCTCAGGCCTTAAAAGTGGAGCCTCTCCACTCCGTTTGTTCATTGACCTTTCAGCCAGAGACAGATTGATTGCACTAGACTCTTTGCGCAGCAGGGGAAGCTTTATGCCGCTTAGTTTGTTGTTTTTATCCATTTTCTTCTGATTAGAACTATTACTTTTTGATGAAGGATTCACTGTAGTTACTGAACTTGCAGCAGTACCCATATCCATGGGAGCAGCTCGTCGTATGACGAGCGAATGTAGGCTAGGCATCCCCTAATCAAGGTAAAATATTTATTCCCTGCTCCTGGGGCAAAGAATGAGATCACCTCTCTATGGGAGAGTACATCTGTCCGCAATGATATTCTGAAATGAAAATACGTACAGTGTTATTATATTGATAAGCACGTTGAGTTTTTTTATTTCTTTGTTTTTAAGAGATAAGAATAAACGTAAGACTACAGTCTGTACTAATTCAAAATTAGTTTGATTAAAAAATCTTTATATTTTAATGTTTAAACAAATTAGATGAATAGCATAATAACATTTAAAAATGTTCTTATATCATTGTTAAATGAAATAAGTAAAAAGAAAAAAATTAAAAGGAAACAGCTGTTAAATATTTAATAATGTTATATTAAATATTTAAACAAATTAGCTTAGTTAAAAAATAAAAAGGCTAAAACAAACTGTGTGGCATCATTTTCAAATTTGTTTTTTAAGCAATGTATGTAACAAAAGAAGTGTCATATTTAGAACAGGAAATAAAAAAGAAAGTACTTAGTGTCTTACAATATTTTGACTATTTTCTGTAATTTAAATAAACAAAATTTTAATAATTATATTAAATTGTGTAAATTAAAAATTTGGTTAAATTTAATATTAAGTTTTTGATTTTTGATTTTAATTTATCATGTACACAGATTTTTGCATATACAGAGTAAGGAGGTTAACACAAAGTCTATCTATAGAACATTACTATAATTTCTGCTAATAAGACTAGCATCGATATGTAAATAAATAACAATAGTTATATTATTACGAGCTTCAATATTCTGTGTACGTAAAAGAAAATAAAGATCAAGAAAATAAGGTGTTGTTAATCATATAATAATGTATCTTTACAAGTTCAATTGAATCTGATTCAATTATGAAAGTTATAAATCATATTTTTAAAAGCAAAATCAAATTTAAAATCGTTTTATGAAAATTTATAGGAATGAAAGATTCATAAAATTAATAGGTTGAATGTATAAATTTATAATTATAATTAAAAAATTAAAATTATTCTGGCATACTAAAATGTTATTAATTCAATAAAATTAGAACAAAAATAAATGAAGCAAGATAAACTCATTGTTAGTTGTAATATAAGAAACATTTTTGACACAGATATAAGTTTATTATGTATCAATGTTTTCATGTTTTATACTTTCAGGTTGCAAGACATGCGAACAAAATGAAATCAGAATACATTTTAATGAATACTCATTAAAAAAACAATTGTAATAATCGTGATGTCATTCAAAGTCTTAGATTTGAATCATAACGGGTTTTTAAATTTAAGTGCTTGTCATTGCTTCTACACTTGCATTCCACTCTACTTCAATTAGCATTGTAGAAAAATTTTGACAATGTAAGGCCCAAGACTGCGTAATTTATTGCCAAAAATGTCAAGCATTTTCTAAAAATAACCAAACCCAAACAACTCATTTTTAAGTTCTTTGTCCAAAAACAACTTAATTCTCCAAATCTTTTTCAACATAAACACAAGTCTCCTCAGTATTATTATAAATTTCAATGGTCAAGGCGACTAGCACTAATACCAACTAGCAAAATCTTACTTTTGTTCAACGTTCAGCAGCCTTCTTGCATCAACTCCGCTACCTTCTGTAGACTCTTCCAGCGGAAGCCCAATTCTGTTTCCTCGATAGTAAAATCATGAAGTAGTTCTAGACAGCGTTCAACGCTGATCCCAAGCTCCCATGAAAAAAAATCAGTCTCCACTCTCCAGTGCACAGCAGCAAAACAACAGGTAAGTAAGTAGAGAAGTCCAGCACCTTCTTTCAGGAAAACTAAGGCGAGGCTGCTCTGGCGTGTTTCCAGGAGGCCTCGACGTCGGCGATCACGAGTGCGAAACAAACAACGCACGGAGAAACACACCGTGGAAGACTCACTTGGCTTACGTACGTAAGTGGTCGCGCTCTCGCGAAAGAAGAGAACAGCCTCGACGCGTCTCTGGTCTCTGTCTGTGCGGCTTGAAAGGCTGTAGTTCCGTCTCTGTCTACCTCTCACTGACTCGCTGAGGAGAGAGAGAGAGCGATTAGCAGTAGTCGGGCAGTGGTGCTGCCGTCGGCGCACTTTCACCTCCTCGGCTCGATGCTCCCGACGAAGCTCTTCCTCCGGAGCGGAGCGCCTCCATCAAAATCGTTCGCGAATTTTCCGAGCCGCTTTGTCAGTTACTTTCTTCTTTAGCGGCGGTGCAGACCACTTCCTCTCGCCTCCGCATTTATTTTCTTCGTTTTCCGTTTGGCCTCTCACTCTCTCTCTCTCTCTCTCTCTCTCCTTGCCGCTCTCTCGGCCGACGTCAGTATGTTGCTGCTTTGCTGCCTGCTCTCGCGCGCGGCTGGCTGGCTATGCGGGAGAGGGAGGGACGTGAGTACACGCACGTATATGTATATATATATTTATATATATCTGTAGCGAGCGCAAACTCGGCGCTCTTTTCTTCGAGTGCGCACTTAGTCAGAAGGCAGAGGCATCTTCGGGGCGAAGCAGGCTTTATCGCGCCGAGCGAGATAATACACCGCCGCTGAACTTGAGCCGACGACGTAGCCGCGACGGAGCAGCGTACCAGCTGCAGCGGAGCTGATTCATGCCGGACTTGTGCGCTTCATACGGAAGAACAACACTCACTGACAGCCTGCGGGAAGAGCAGACGGCGGCAGCTGCTGCTGTCGGGGGCGGGCGGCGAATCCGTGTGCGCGCGGGCCTGCATGTGTTTTAGATGCCTGAGCGATCGCACGCAGTCGCAGAAGCCTCTGCGGGTGTCTTCTTTCTCCCCGAGACCGTTGCCGTTCTATAACTGCTATTTTTCCTTTTTAGAGAGCCGCCGAGAGAGCGCGGTAACGATGACGGTCACTATAAAAGCGGTGGCGGACTTTCCGCAGTGCCCGACGATTGGTGCAGCTGTACTGGATCCGGAGTGCGAATGCGGCTTTTCGAAACTTCTCGCTTTGCCGTTTCGCCGGGGGGACTGCTTTGTGGTCTCAATGACGCTTTAGGTTTATTTATTTAGAGCAGCGAGAACGTTCGCCTCTGTTTTCGAGCGACGTCGTTTATTTAATAATCAAACCAGGAAAGAAAGACTTTTCAATAATAACTGTTATTGACTTATCATTCTTTAAGCGATATCTCCTTAGAATAAAAATGGCTCTTTTAACCTTTGAGTTATGTATTACGGGCGGCTCGATGGGCAGGATTATTGATTACACAAAGTAAATTATTAAAAGGCTATTATACCATTTCCGAACGGGACCTGAAAACTTTGCAGCACGTGAACAAAAATTCACTTTACGAGGGAATAAACTTTCCTTTACACTAACTGGTTTAATTTCTCGATGTGGCACCGAGAAAATAATGCAATTACATTTGATTTTTCGATTTGAACAAAATTTTATATATTCCTCTCGCGTAACGTCGGGGTGTGTAAGAAGGCGCAATGCAATCAATACGAATGCCGAACATCCTTCAAATATTTTCGACAATCTCGCTTCTTAGCTCATAAACAAATACGATACGCCGAGAGAGAGAGAGAGAGAGAGAGACTCTCGGCGGCTCTACACCGCGTTATTTCCTCAATTGAACGCACACAGCCGGAAGTTTGTTAGCGACGGCAATTTCGAACGGGGCAATAAAAATAGCCGAAAAGCGAATTTTATCTAGGAAGAATTCCGCCTCGTCGGCCGTGTGACCTTGGCTCATCGATCGGCCGGAGAGCATGCGGATGTCATCGCTTGTAACGGAAGCTTATTGCTCTTTGATGTAATATAAAGTCATCGATAAATTCTCGGAGCGCGTAAACTTTGTAAAGGGCGTTTTTTTTTGTTTTTTTTTTATTTTTTGTTTTTGCGCAGATCGCTGGCCACTTATCGCGGATTCTGCGTCGTCGCGAGCTTTATATTAGCGAAATGCGCGCGATTTATTTCGGCGGCCGCGGGGCGGGTCGTTGAAATGAAAATAGCGCCTCGAATGTAAAATTCAAGCGAATTGGCCGGATTACGAGCGAAAGATGCGACCGGAGTTCATGAAAAAGTATAGGCGCTGCGTCTATTTATAAAGTCCTCTAAGTATATAGATACATGCAGAGTGCAGTCAGACGTTGCGAATAGGTAGATACACTCGTGTATTATCTACGTACGTTATCTCCGGAAGCTTTATTTTTCTTCGAGTTTTCTCAAACGCTCGCTGTTCGTCTCTCGTTAGCGTTTTCCTTTTTGCTGGCTGCTCTTCTTGGCCGTCTCGTATTTTTCGACTCGACTATCGTGCGATTCGCGCTTTAAAACATATTCCATAACGACGTTTGCGAGGAGAAGAAAAAATTTTGTTTGCTCATGTCGGCGGAGATGAGTATACAAATATAGATTTATTCAAGCTAAAACGAACGAGCGTAAATTGAGACTCGGAGAGCTCGATATTCAAGATTCGAGTTATATACTGAAATCTAATTTTTCACGTTTAATGAGATCTAAAACTTTTTTTTATTAAATGACCTTTAATAAAAGATCTCATCAAAGTAATAAAAATGACTATAAATTTTTTTTTAATCAAATCTAAATAATAAGTGATCAAATAATAGAATTAGAATATAACTTCTTCCGCGTCTCGAAAAAAAATCACGCGAAAATGAGGATAAATTTCCTCTTAAAAAATCATCAATTTAAATTTCCGCAGCCGTAAAAATCAAGCATTATCTTTAATGTAAGTGTATAAACTACGCACGAGGTTTAATCGGCTCGCCGGAGCGTGTATCACCTCGACTTGGGCATTAAAAATCCGAAATCGACAAGGCACACACGCTAATCGACTCGCAACCCTCCAAACGCGCCTTCCGCGTGTCTTTTGCGGCCCGAGCGCGAAATAGCTCGGAAATGACTATTTGAGTAGCCGCGCGCGAGTCGAGTTTTCGAATCGAGCAACGCTCGCAAATCATTATCAGCGAATTCTCGAGGCCGAGAGCGACGTTGCGTACGTGTGCGTACGCACACACACACACACACACATGTATATATATATACGTGCACGAGCGCACCGAGATCGGAATCACCTTCCAGACCTTTAACGACGCGAAATAAGTAAGCCGATTTGCACGGCTCGACACATTTTTCTTGACTACCGCCACCGATATATATTCGCCGCATAAGGATACGGGAAAAGATATCCCGTCGCGGGAGAGGAGCTCCTTTCGGCCCGGTATCGGTCTAAAAATAGACCGGGGAGCGCGCATTAATTTTATTAGCGGCAAGTAGGTGAGGCCCGTAATTCGATTATGCGAATAAATGAAAATAAAGCCTCGCGAGGAAGCCGATTTAAATAATTGATTATTTATAAATATACCGCGACGCGGCGCGGGGATATCGGGAGGAAAAGAAGCGCGCAAGTCGCGGGTAAACGACATTGCGAAGTATAGGTCTTTCGGCGAAACTACACAATGAACGGAACGGCGAGGCTCGTTGCTTTTGCGCGCTCAGGTATTTTATGCAAGTGCGCGGTATTCTATTTCACCGGAGCATTATTTTCTCTCTCCGTGCCGCAGCAGATGATAAAGTTTCCAGCGCGGATGTACATCCGGTCGCAGCGTGAAATGTCTTAAAAATTTAAATGGCGCTCGGA
This sequence comes from Ormyrus pomaceus, assembly GCA_900474385.1. Taxonomy (NCBI): domain Eukaryota; kingdom Metazoa; phylum Arthropoda; class Insecta; order Hymenoptera; family Ormyridae; genus Ormyrus; species Ormyrus pomaceus. The sequence continues at coordinate 36,228 of UCOM01000440.1, forward strand.
ATTGATAATTTCTTCCACTGTCTCTCAATGGAGTGATGTATAGAACGTAAGAAATTGAAGAACTTGAAAAATATAGATAAATCGGCTTTCCACTCGTGATTTGTTATCGTTCCTTTATCTCTTTACCTTCATCAGTTGTTCAACGATCAAGATACTAACGCAAAGCACTCGAGAGTGTGATGATGTTTTTTTAAATTATTAAAAAGTGCCTAACGCTATCGAAATTTTCATCCATTCCGCAAATTCTAACGTCAAATATTTCCGGCGCTCGGATTACCGCTCGAATCAGCGAAAATGTTTATTTGGCCCGTCGTATAAACAAGTGTCAAAGTGGGCGAGGGGACGTTAGAACAATTTTTTAATTCAAATATTATCATTTCCTGCTCGGCAGATCGACCCTTCGAATATTCCTAAAAGATTCCACTCGACGCCGACTGGCGCTGGAAAAATTTTATTTAATTAAATTATTCGGCGTATGCGACATTCACTATATTTTTACGTTAAAAATGCACATGCGATTACTTTTTCCATTCATTAATAAGCAATTAAAGTTGGAAGCTCCGGAATGGCTTTGTAACTACTTTGTTTTTATCTTATATAATTACGCAATGACTGACGCATTATTCTATTGTAGCCAAAATCTAACAGATCCTATCGCCGCTTATGCGTTTAGGTCACGGACTCCCTATCTGATTATCCGCCTTACTGATTTGTCGATTCAATAAAGGATAATGGCCTCTCCGCGACAATCTCGTCGCGTTTTCAATCTTACGTTTGATTTTGCCGTGTCTCGACATCGGAGTTACATCAGATAAATTAGCGAATTGCTTAAAGAAACAAATGAGAAATTTGCAATTATCCTTGTGTACAATCGTTACCTCAAAATCCCCAGCGGAAACGAGTCTTAGCGAGCAATACAGCGGATTGAAAAAATGTCGTATGTACATAAAAACGAACCGCTGGAGAGGAAAAATGAAAAATATTGCACCTTCGCGCGCTAAATCGTCTTTGTCTCTCTCTCTTCGACGTCGCCGCGGTTTCGCGTCTCCGCGAGCCATCCGAACGCGACGCGCAACCATTTACATTTCAAAGTTTTAACAAGGTTTATTTCTATGCCTCGGAGTCGAAAAGTCGCAATAAACCGAGCTTTAATTCTTTTTTATCGCAAAACACACACTTTATATACGCGGCTCGAGTCTCTCTCTCTCTCTCTCCGCGCATAAAGCTACGAACGTCGATGCTGGCATACCGGTGGGTGTATACGCGAAAGCGGCGGCGAAACATTTTTTTTAGGACGGTCCGCGCGGCGATCGCGGAGAGAAGGCACAACATTCGCGGATTACCAATGATTTCTGCGCGATTGAAGCCAAGCGCGCGGGGGGACTGCACGGACGAGCGGCGGCGCCGTTTTCTGTGCCAGGGAAATACGATATCAATTACGGCTCGTTTAATTCGGTCAAGTGACTTAACTCGCCGTCTTGCGCGATTTCGGCTGTGCGCGAAAATTGCGCTCGGAGCCTTTTATAATTGGGGTTTATTAATAGAGGTGGGTGTGGGTTGTATGACGACGTTTGGAATGACCGGGAGAGCGCGGTCTTTTTTTTATTTTTATTTTTTTTTTTTAACGTAGATGGAAGTCTCCCTGTGGGAGGCGGAAAGATCGAAAATAAAATATCGAACAAAGTCTGATTTTTCTTCCATATATTCGGAGTTTCATCATTGTATGCAAATACGTTTCACTCCCTCGAGAATCAATTCATTATTCCTCTCTGTTATACTTTTGCAACAAAGGTAAATACGCCGAGTTTTAAAATCGATTGGGTGCACCTTTTTGTTTTGCCAATTTTATCTTAATTGAACTAAAAAAGATAAGGCAAATATGAATTTCAAACTTTGAAATTTTATATGTCGGTAGTATATAAAAGTGGTTTTAATAAATTTCTGTGAAAATGTTCTTTTAATTAAAACAGCAATTTCGAAGGAAATTTTTATCGCGAAAATAAAATCGCGACGAACCGAGTTTTACTTATTTGCGTGAAATTCCGTTTCATTAAAAGACGATTGATAAGATTAGAATCGCTCCGTCTATATTCGAGGGTTGTTCAGGTAGCTGCCATCAAAGCAAACTTGGCTCCTACATTTTTTATGCGGGAACCTCCCCGAAAAAGGAAAATACGTACATACACTTTCCACCGGCAACAAACGACATGTATATTTTTAAACCGCGACACACGTCGTCGGCTGGAAATAATTTTGCTAAATTCGTTCTCCTTTGTGCCTCAGCTCTCGCGAAAGGCAAAGTTCCCCCCGCGCATTCGTCGTCGACTTAACACCTGTCGGTTTAACGAACTTAGTCATACTCCTCGGTGCGTTATCACTTTGCTGCACAGTCCGCGCTTATTCACCGGGCAAGGGACCGGGAGAAAGAGAGAAGCGTTAAAAATCGCTCGGAATCCACCGGGCTCCTTTCTTCTGGCTCGCGCACGAACTCGCGCCTGTTGTCGTCGGCCCGTACGCATATCGCTATTCCCGGCGCATATATCTCTCCTCCGCTTTCGCGTGTTTTCACGTGTCGCTCGCGCGTTTATATTAGCACAGAGGAGGCGAGGTCTGTTTGCCCGCCGCGCGCGCTCCTTCCTCTTTTTTCTTTTTTCTCCGATTAACCGGCGACTTTGTGTGTAACGACTGATTGCACGGTTATAATGGGCAATTATTCGAGGCGGAGGAGCGCGGAGGATATTATTAACAGAAAAACGCGCGAGCACACCGGCGACCGATGAATCGCGATACCCGCGCGGGTATAATGTAAGCCGTCGTAAATTTTAATGCAAACATTCGGCTTTTTGCGCGGGAAGCGCAATTAGCGAAATGCCTCGAGATTGCGGCGCCGTGTTTAACTGTCCTCGATCGGAGGCTCGTCGAGGTTCTGATTGAGTTTGAGGAAGTTATTTTTGACCTTTGTGTGTATACGCGTAATTGTCGGGCGATAAAGAAGCTACTATTTAATTGCTTGATTCAGGAGTCGAACTCGGTAATTTGTATCGATTCTAATTCCCATAATTGTCGTTAAACTTGGAAAAATAAGGTTTCTAAAAAGCGCTTGATTTCCGATTTAAAAAAAAAGCGTCCTGTATATTTTACACTCAATAATTTTTTTGAGTAAGAATCCGCAATAGAAAATAAATTATGAATTTTTTAAAAATGAAATAAAATATTTTTCTTCGGTGTGCGTGGGAAACATAATTATATAACTCAATTATCAAGTATACAAAGGCATCGTTATAGTTATAGAAAAAAAAGGAGAAACAATAAAATACTTGTTACGCTCGTTTTTCGAACTATTGAATAACGCGACACTGTGCCACACCGATCATTTTTCCCTCTGAAAAATGATTTTTTTTACAAAATCATTCGCTACAGCGTTCAATCACGCACGGCAAATAAGCTTTGCCTTTTTGTAACGTCAATACACGAGGCTCGTTCAGTAGCATAAATCAAAGCCTAATCCCCTCGCGCGCAGTCCTCTCTTCCAAATCAAACAATCCAATCGGATTATCATCTCTCTTTCTCTCCCATGTAGGTCACGTTTGCACATCCACGCATCAAAAAGGCAATAATTCTCACGCGGCGCGAAAGACGCCGCGGCCAAATACGACGAAAGCAATCAGCCAGGCGGAAAAGCCTGGAAATCCGTTCATTCTTTTCTTTCTCTCTCTCTCTCTCTCTCTCTCCGCGGTCGTCGCGCGGAAACAAAAACGAGAGAAAGAAACGACGCGGCGACGGCGGCGGCGGGGGATCGATTTGATTCGCACCTTGACCGCGTTTTACGCGCGGAGAGCAGCAGTCCTGATGGGCATTTAGGTGTTTACCTTTTGTTTACGGTGGCCTTGTTGGCAAGACGCGCGCCGAGATTTTCAACCGAACGTCTTGTAACGTTTCGGTTTTCAACGCGGGCGCTGATGGTGTTGCATGTCAGCGTACACGTGGCTATCATCTGTTTCCTTGCTGCGCTTTTGTTGATCCAGTTGAACAGCGGAGAGTCTTGGGTGATATCTGTAGGAGTTGGACCGGGTTTCAACAATCCGCCACAGCTTTTGCACACTCGGCGGCTGGTTCACGAGTTTTGAGGTTCGATCAGGACGGTTCCGAGGTTTCCATCAGTAGTCGAGTGTTTATTGCTGGTCGGTATAGAAGAGAGTGATGACACCGATTGAGAAGGCTGAGGAGAGGGTTTGGAGAATTGGCGAAAGAGGCGACAGTGCGATCTTTAAATCCCTTGCCATGTTACCGGAGAACAGCTGAAAAAAATATTCGTGAAATCGGTATTATTTTTAACAAGTTTCTTTACGTTTAGTACTGCGTTGTATAAGGTAGAAATTTTTTATTAATGTTTGTTATTTCTACAGCTTTTTTAGATTTGTCACTATGCTCGGGGCTGTAATTGCAGTTTCGAGGTTAAATACAAATACGTGTTCAAAATGTGGGAGCCGGGTTTTTTTACAAATTTTTAGGCAGCCTAATTTACAAGGAACGTACTCTAGTTTTCAACAATTAAAAGTAGGAGTTCGAAACTTTAGCAATTCCAGGACTTTCTTTCAAAATGGATCTTGGAGGTAAGAGGTTATTTTTATCAATATTAGCATCATAACTTCTTATTCTTCTATGAAAGTCCATGAATTTTTTAGTACGTTTTTAAAATTTGTATTTTTTCATAATACTTATCGATGATTAACTTGTCAACAAAACAAATTCTAAATACAAGAGATTAAATCTATTTTTTTTTAGTTTTATCCATTATTACAAAACACTTTATTTACAGGAACCTAAATGGTATATTTAGAAAAAACTATGGACACCAACAAATTTTATCTGTTCGTCCAAATATTTTTCAGCATTTAAAACGCAACGTTACTCAAAAACCTGAAGCTAAGCCGCATACGAATCCTTTGAAAATTAATACAAACATCACTAATAATGTTATATTATACAGATATGAGAGGCCTTGGATGTATAAAATTGCATTTGGATTTGGAATTATAGCTTTAGTAGGGTGCTTAGCTATGGTTGATAATGTTTATTTAATTTTGTGTAAAGATCTTTTTAGAGGAGACGTGCCTATCTTGGAAAACATAAAGAATCACATATTACCTCTAAGTTTCATTACAATTGGGGTTATTGGAGGTAAATAAATATTTTGTTTATATGGTTTATTTAGATTGCTTTATTAAATTATCCAATAAATGCTATAAATTGAAGTGTATAGAATTTTTTTTTTTTTAATATATTATTTCATTAATATAATAAACTTATGTAATATATTACAAAGTATTTCCAAACTTTCTAGGTCCTTTGATACTAATATCAATTTGCTATGTGATTTCACGTACTGTAAAGTATATAGTTCTTCACAAAGGTGGTAAAGTAATTACTTTAGTTACTTATCACCCTATAAAAGGTGAAACAAAAATGAAAATACCTTTAGAAAGAGTAAGCATGTTTATGATATTTGAAATAATTATTTCTCAATCAATTTTTCTAATGAGAATATTAAATTTTTAGGTTTCTTCTAAGGCAAGCAGAAGTGCTGTAGGAACATACTTACCACTGAGAATGAAAAATAAGAGATTCAAATACATCGTAGATAAACAAGGTAATTTTGTAAACCCAGAATTATTTGATGCTACAGTTGGAGCAGAAAGATTTTAAATAGTATACTTCTTATTCTTACTGTGTATATTAAATTGTGTAAATAAAATTAATATTTTTAAATTGCACTTAATTTGCACTATTACAATTTAAAATCCGTATTATCCGTATAGAAGGAAGTGGAGTAGATGGGAAAATAAGAAAATTAAATTCATACATTGAAAGTTCACTTTTATTCATAAGATTTCTTTATTTTTTTGATTTAACATAATTACAGGTATTCGATAATTAAAAGTTAAAAAGATTAATCGATTTATATTTACATATATATATATGCATATTTATCACATACTTATGTACAATCAAGTGCTTAGAATATATTCGAAGACTTTTAAAGTTACAATCAAAGAAAACATCGTAGTACACGCAAAACTCATTCGTCGTTCTCGCATAGAAACATTTTGAATAATAGCGCTTAAAGATCGAGTTTCTTCATTTCAACATTATCACGATTCAACGCATTTCATTCTCTTTCATTCTTTTATGTTTTTTTTTGGCAAAAGTGTCTCCGTCGGATCGATTAAGTACGTATTACTTGATAAATTGTACTCCTGGACGACGAAAGAAACAATGCTCACTTTAATCCAATCCTTATGCGTCCGACACTTTTTGCGACCATTATTATTATTTACACACACACATACGTAATTGATCGTTTGGAAAAGCTTTGAAGCAATCGACTCCTCGTGTATTCTTCCTCTTCTCTTTTTGCGCCTCTCCTCTTTTCAAGTGAAACTGGATGAAAAATGACAATTTCTTTTGATCCTAGAGATCCTCGATACTTTTTTCAGCTTTTTTTTTTACTGCTCTTTACAACGTACGCGCTGCTTTTGTCTTTTGTATGTACAGTCGATCGCGAAATATTGTATACCCTAAGAGATAATTTTGATTCGACACTAGAATTTTTTTTTTCATTTTTTTATACATACAGTCGATTCTCCCTCACTGTTCTTTTTCTTTTTTAAATCTACGCAATATTTTAAAATTATTTGTTGATTATACACGTATTTACGTATGTAATTAGAAAAATTGTTCGAGATATTCCGAGAATATGGAAAGAAAAGCGAAGTACTTTTTTTAAAACTTTTAAATTTTAAAATTCGAAAATCTGTATTTTTGATACAACAGTACGGAAGATTTGACTGTAGACCGCAAAAATGCTTCGTACAAGAGAGACCCGAAAGCAAATTTTGTTTTTTTACGGACAGATTCGAGCAAATTTCATTTGCCGGCTTTGCTCTTCTTTTCTTCTCCTTTTTTTTTATTGCGTTTTTGCGTATTGCCGCGCAGTCATAAAGATTTTCCTTGATTTCGATAAAGAGAATGAACGTTACGTTATGAAAAAGTCGTGCAGAATATTTAAGAGACTATTTAAAAAAGTTCAACTCGTACACAACGTCTTCTCTCCCCTAAATTAATGCACACTTATAAAATTCCCTCGTTTACGCATCTAAGAGATTCTTCATTTTTTGAAAAAATTAAGCCTCGCGATCCTCTGCTTAAGTTGCCGAGCGCAATTTTTTTTCTCTCTCTTTAACGAACCTTCGTGCTCTCGAGATAAATTTTTTTGGACAGATCCGCCGAAAAATAATTGCTACATCTGACCGCAATTAAAAATTTCGTAATTTCAGCCGCTAAATTATTACAACAGCTTGGCAAGGACCTTAAGCTTAGCATCGCGTCAAATCGAAATGATCGATTTTGAATCTGGAACGAGTCGACGAGACGCACTTTCTCTTTCTCTCCGTCGCTTTTATTTCTTTCGTTTATACCTTCTAAAATGGAAAAAACACGTAATCTTTTTTTGCTTAATATGAATATCGAGTACATTACAGCGAAAAGTCGAATCCCATACATGATATTACAGCTGCACACTCAGGCTTACATACTTACACTCAGACTCCCAAGAGATCGAATTTTCATTATTTTCTTATTTTGTCATTATTTAACCTATTTTTACTCCGAGAGAAGTGTTACATATAATTTATACGCTGCTTTTGCCTTTTCTTTTTCCTTTAATCGTAGTTTTGTTCGTCGAGACTCGCCTCGAGAGAATCCGAAGGAAGGAGCTTTCGATAGAAAAATTTTTCAAATTTCCTTACACGTTAGAACTAATTGATAAGTAATAATCGAAGCTTAGACTTGATTTTTCTCCTTAAATTCGCTTACATTTTGATTATACGTGGCCTTTAAAGTCTTTACAACTACAGTCTCGAAGTATAAAATCCATAAGTACAATAATTATGAGTAGTGCTTTTTTTTTTAATCCTACTTGAAATGCGAAATTTTCAGGAAAGATCGGAAAGGACTTTTAATAGCTATTAAAGTTCCGGATTCTCTCGAGGAGAACTCGAACGTCGAAATCGTATAATATGTACAGTCGTAGAGTTTTTTTTTTTTTTTCTTTTTGCTTTTGAATTTCATCGGTTGCATAAATCACCCAAGGAAGTAGAAAATCGCTCAACTGTCGAAGATACAATTTAGTAATCCTGAAAAATGACTGCAATTGTATAATAATCCTTCGGTTTGTGTTTGTGCATTCAATATTGTTTCTATTTTTGTTCTGTCTCGGTTCTTTTTTTTTATCACTATTGTAAAGTAGAATAAAGTTTTCGATAACTGTTCGTCGTCGGCTTCATTAATTAATTAAATTACGGAGGTGTGTACATGGTAAACGGCTCTGTTTCATTTGTAAACTGTAAATTCTGCTTTTATTTATTTCGGGCTTATTGCAAAAATAAAATGCTGCTTTTTTTTTTTAACATTTGTTATTTTGAGGTTGCGCTTGGAAGGACATGTTTATCGTTTATTGTACGTTAATACACCGCGGTTACCCTTCTCGTACTTTCTAGCTCGTTTAAGGTAGTCTTTGCTTCGCGATACCTGCTAACTAAAAAATATTTTGATTCTTTGAACTGTTCGCTTATTGTTTGAGTGCTACTTCAGTCGATTACTATTGCAACTTACCCTGTGTGTCTTCTGCGAAGATAAAAAAAAGAAGAGCAGAAACTACCTTAAGCGGTATCAAATCTCTGCGAGCTTTTCAGTCAATCCTGCTTAAACTGTCAATTCTTCGACTATGTCTTTAACTTTTTATTTTTTATCTTTTTTTTTCTTCATCGCTCTCATCTCTATTACGTGTAAAAATAGAAAACATTTCGATTACAGATGTGCGCGCGGAGGCGCGTTAAACTGTCTGATGCATTATGTGAAACGGGTTCTGCCTTTATTTTATTTTAATGTTACTTCTTATTAATTTCTCTCCCCCCTTTGCCCTTTTAATAACCCTCGCGCGTCGCGCGAACTATTGCGCGTATTATAATTGATAATAAATAGTTAATAATAATAATATCGTATAGCAACATATTAATATTTCATATTTTTACGATAAAAAATTCGTAGAGGGAGAAAGTCATTTCATGTTTTTTATTTTCTTCTGTACGTTACGCTTTTATATCCTCGTTCGGAATCGTATATATATATAATATCGGCTATAATAAAAAAATTCCCCTTACACTGTATACAATATCGTATATAACGTGTGCACATGTGCATGTCTTCGCATTCGTACAATTCTGATAAATAATTAAAGAACCTTGCTTGGGTGTGTCTTCGCGCGCGAAATATCCTTATTATATAAACCAACGCGGTCTTTCCCATTCGACGATCATATTTTTGTTATTTATTCTTATTACTATTATCATTATTATGTACTATATATGCATCTGTGTTCTGTATAAAAGAAAGTGACGAATAACGGGGACCCTTATTTTGTTTCGTATTTTTGCTCTTATCTTATCTATTATTTATTGTACATCAAATATAACGATTTATTTCATTTTAAGAGGAAATAAACCTGACCCAATGCTTTCTACCTCAGCACTACTTACATTTTTCTATTAAGTAATTAATATGATTACAAGTTTGAGTCGAAAAAGTCTGCATAGCTTTATTCCGTTTAATTTAATAGCTAACAGACCAGTTTTCGTTAAACGTGTAATATTATTTAATTAAGCGACGCCGTCGATGAGATGGAAAGCATTAGGGGGCTTACCCCCCTATAAACAAATTCCCTGTATTTCAACTATTTATCAATAATCACTGTCACGTAAACGATCCATATAATGTACAAAACAAAGCAAGGGCTCATTTAAAACACTCTATCTATTGTATATCTGTAGAATCTGTTCAGAGGAGCAACAACGTATAATTCATTATACAAAGGCGGAATGCCACAATCGGGCCTATAATCGTCCAATGGGAGAGATCATCCTGCATGTATACGTTATGAACGCGTCTGTGGGATGTGAAATTCGAGTCGCCGGACGGCCGCGCCGCGCAATAAGCGACCCGCGGAAACTCTCCCGGGCGTGTTTACGCCCGGAAGACTCACTGGCCTCCGACGCCCTATTACCTATTATTATTAATTGCCCGCGGTGACGCGAGTTTGTATAACTGCTAAGCGATCTGCGCTAATCATTCCCGCAACTACTCTTTGCTTGTCGATCAAAGAAACATTATGATAAAGGTGGATTTCCCCCTTTTTTTTAGAAAATTCGGGCGATCCTGCGGTATAACGGTTCTGTGTGGGTATAAAAATTATTGTTTCGCCATTGGAGGACTGTACTGGTGAAGTTGAGTATTGCGCTGATTGGGTTCGGATCGCCTGAATTTTCTAAAAATAGGATTTTGTTGATTAATTTTAAGCGCGCTCGGAGATTTTTGTTATATAGTTTGTTTAGCCTGAATTGCGCTCGAAAGGTTGCTTGACGGTGCTCCTCTTGATTTTTCGCAGTAAAACGTCGGCTCTGCGTACAATCAGTGACAGTTTTACTGGAAACGTTCAAGGGAATTTAATAATCGAATAAATCCACTATTGTATCACATCGGGAAACTGTAAAAAACAAACCGTTCTATATTGCTATTGTAAATTGTCCGAGCGCGCGGCAATAAAACGAAGACCTGTTGAAATGAAAATTCAAACGGCAAATAATAGTCTGGATTGGTCCCTCAGGTCCAAAAGACTCGATTACGAAAAAATTTGTACTGATTCGTCATGTAAACTGCACCTGTAACACAAAACCTGGTTTCTTCCTCCTTTACGTCGCTCGCGATTTTTCTCTTTTTTTCTCCCCCCCCTCTTAATCAGACGCTCAATTTCGCTTCTACACCTTTATTTATCAGAGTTTATTTTTTTGTAAGAAGACGTTTTTCTTTGTTTTTCGACACCTAAGTATACACATTTCATGATAACTATACGAGAGAGAAGAAATTTCCTTACAGCATCCACATTAATTAATTTCTACGGCGCCACAATTCCGACGTAAATATTTAGCCTTGCGATAAATGACAATGACGGTGAATACTTATTTAGCTTCTGGTTTACGCTTATTTAAATGCTTGGAGAGTAATACATTGAAGAATTGCAATTTTACAGTACGAAATCCGAAAAGACCTCCTGAAAACGAGAGAAAAATGCGTAGCTCCTATATGATTTCCCTCCGAGAGATTTTCTTCCTCCTAATCGACGTCGAGATCTGCAATATACGCGAGGATTGTCTGGGAAATGTGCGGATACAGGTTTCCTTTTTTTTTTTTTTTTTTCGTATACTCGAGTGCGAATTTCCATCTTTTCGGCCCTCCGTTTTACATCGTTAATACAATTTTCCTATAGTAAAACAGGGATTGCGAGATTCTTCGATACCTTTTTCTCGGGCGTATATTTTTTGTGTGTAACGATTAATATTTATGGAGATACGATCGAAATAAATATCTTCCTTCCTTTCTCTTCCCCTTTTCGAGTATTTTAAATTCAAATTCCATCGCGATGTTCGCCTCATCGGGCAAAAATTTATGTGTCTGCAAATTTTTTCCCTGACTTTACAAAAGCGCCCCGACATTGAACTTCCGTTTTTCGTAGGAAAAGTCGAACGCCCGACGACTATCTGAATGCGGAGGGGCCGAAAATTTCCCGTTCCGCCCGGAAAATAGACGAACGGCGAGTGGTGAGTTTCCATTCGCAGAATGTGATTGTAAGCGGCACCGAGGAAGAAAGAATTTTTATTAAATCCTATTCGAGAGTCTACATTTTTTTAGAGCCAATATAAATTTTCTTATGAAACGAAATAAATTTTTTTTGAAAATGGAAACATTTTTCTGTCTAGTCCCGCTGCGGGTAAAATACGTACCTCGATGAATATTTTTAAAGGTATATTCATTTGTTTTGAAACAAAAAACTCAATTTGTACGCATTTTTATTGTGCATAATGGAAAGAAACTTTTGCCAATTATTTTAGTTTACAAATAAATAAAAGTTTATCGAATGTTTCACATTTCTATTATCTTTCAAATTCTGCTTGGTGCGGATTAAAAAAAAAAATGGAAAATTTGCAGTTTTAAAATGAATTCAGGCTTTCTTTCCCGAATTGAAATAAATCTCTGACATTGGGAATTTCAAGAGGATTGATCAATTCATCAAATCAGACCACTTTTTGCGTCGTCTTCAGGTAGACGATGAAATCATCTATCCGAATCTGATGGCCAATTTCCTTCTCCCACCAAACAATAAAATGATCGGCGAATTTACAAATTTTAATCTGCGTCTCAAGACAGAACTGAAATTAATTTTTCTAGTTAAAAAAGCTCTGCAATTTAATTAAGTAATTTAAATCTAATCACGCGTTCCTTTTAATAAAACAAAATAAACTGCAATAAGATATTACAACTTTAAAGCTTATCTCGATCGAAAAGTGTACATCCCTCCCCCCAAGAAAATTTAAAGCTTAGCTCGAGTAAAATACAGACCCGTAGCCTCGGATTCAATGTAAATCTCCCTCCTTGAAGTGCGCCAGTGTCGTTGGGCTAAATACGTTGTATAGGCAGCTATGGTACGAGATTATCACGTTGTGTGCGGATATATAGTAAACGAAGAGATGCCTCGTAAATCATTTGCGCCTCGATCGGTTACACGATAAATTCTCTCTTTACCCCTCTTTACCTCCTCTTACTTAGCCCTAACTAATGTAACCCCTTCCCCCCTCCCCCCTCTTACGTATAAGTCACACTACAGTACGTATGTTCGGTGAATAAGTCCCTCGCGGAAAAGCTCGATATGTGCGCGGCTCGAGAGACGTCGAAGCCTGGTTTTTCCGCGAGGGTCCGTTTATTTTATTTTATTTTATTTTTTTTTTATTACATTTGTATATATTATTATGTACGTGGCGAAATCCCGTGTGCTTTGTACGGAGCTCGTTCGGGGAAAATGGCCGAGCTGCTTTTCCGCCGTCGGTGGCGACGACTTTGCTCTCGCCCCGTTTCCCTCCTGGCTTTACGTATTGAGTTTCGAAAAGTTGGCGCGCCTGTGCAGAGAAGGAGAGAGACACCTCTCGACGCGGTTCTCCCGGTGCCGAAGGATGAAGAATGCACGATTAAGGATCCTAAGCTCGTGCCTTTATAGTATTTGTGTTGTATACCGGGGGAGCTTTCGGGCTCTGAAGTGTTATGGGCCGGGAATTTTTAGTCGTCTAATTGTCGCTTCGGTGGCTGATGCCCTTTTTGTTGGGAAAAATTGAGAGCGATTTGGTAATTTTACTATTATTATGTGCTTTGTAGGTTTATATATTGTTATAGACAGTAGTTGCCATTGCGAATAATGGATGAATTGAGAATTGTCGATGACCTGTGAATGAAAATTTATTATTTAGTTACATAATATAATTGCATAAACATGATTGCAGAATATTTATAATCATACAACTGTACTGTCTGATTGTTTCCAGCTACATAAAATATGCAGACACTTCATTGCATATTAACCACTTAAAAAATTAAAGAGTTAGTCAATTTTATATAAATACTTAATAATAAGCTGTTGATAAAACGTGCGATTAGACATTCGACGTCGGTGCATATACCAAAAAGATTAATCGCTCATCTTGAATTTAAAATTTTCGTTAATTATTCAAATAATGTGCCTGCCAATCAACTGATCCGCGACTGAAAAAAAAGGAAAAGAAAAAAACACAGACACCGCACTCGGAACAATAGGAGGAACGAAGCAAAAAAAAAAAAAAAAAAAACAGATGCGCAAGATGAAAAGAGACGATAGATCAGCATAAATCCCGAGGCAGAATTCGCAAAATCTCCGAGTAAAATCGACGCTCTCGCTTCGAATTGACTTCCGCTTCGCCGCGGCACATACACAAAAAATGACTACGGCAGCAGGCCTCGCGCGCGCAACCTTGAAAAATTCTATCGTCGAGGAGATTTTTCGCAGCACGGGCAGGCGCACAGGCCGATCCGGGGAGAGAGAGAGAGAGAGAGGCGCGTTTAATATTCAAAGACTCTGCTGTTTAAAACATGAAATTCGAAAATAAATTCGCGCCGAGATGGAATATATGTCGAACGTCGACGCCGCGCGCCGAAGATCCTAATTCCAGGCACGACGCCGGAGCGCGGTGGAAAGGAAAAAAGGGATGGGGGGGAGGGCGAACGTTGCATATGCATTTCGGTGTGGGCCGATGCCTTTTTCGATGCAGGGACGGCGGGAATTGCGATTGTTTAAGGGTTTCTGCTTGCTTCCGTTATTCGGTTGTTTCTGTTAGGATAAGCGGGTTGATTAGGTTTTTTGCGCGATTAGCTTGTTAAATGAATAATTAGCTTGTTTAGGTACTCTTTTAATTTTCGCGATATAATAGTTTCACTGATAATAATTAACGTTGGTTTTGTTTTATTTGAAGAAATTGGCGTGGTTACGAGCGGTTTCGTCGTTTGAAAAAACGTTTATCTCGGTCTTGTCATTCAAGACTTTTTCTACTTACACTGCCAACCCTAACACGCTTCCTCCTCTCTTTTTGAACTTCAAACGGCTTAATGTTTCAAAGCATTCCGCGCTTATAATCCTCCACCTCCAAAACTTCTTTGTCGCGCTCTCTCGGTTTTCAAAATTTTATTCGCGCGAACGAGGATGTTTACGGCCGCGCAAACAAGCTTATATGCATTAGCATTCGAGCGCCGTTAAAGCTCGAACGATATCTCGCACCTTAGCCACGAGCGAGAAACGGGCAGCGCGAAAATTTTGCGCTCGCCGCGGGAAGCGGGCCTGCCTTTTCGCGACACGCCTCTCTTCCTCGCCGTTGAAACAGCGCGCGAGCGCACTTGGACGCGAGCGATGAAAAATTCCGTAGGTAAGGTACACAGACGGCCCGGCGAGGCAGGCTCGGCGAAGAAATCGAGCGGGAGCCGGGCATTATTACGTTATGTGCGCAGACGGACGCCTCGCGCAACTGCACAGACGCGCGAGTGGGAGAGAGAGAGAGAGCTCTTTCTTTTCCTGCACCGCTCGGAGCCCGGCCCTTTTGTACGTCGGCCCCGCCAAAGGCTTTGCAACAATTTTCAGCGGCGTCCGCGACGGTTTGCGCGAAAATGACGCTAAGGTTTTCGGGAGGCGGAACACTTTGTTATGCACTCCAGTTTTGAGTGAGTTTTTTTTTCCTAGGTAAAATGTTTATTATTCTGTAAGCTTTCGAGTGTGTTTTAATTCTATTTTTGGATGTAGGGAAATTTTGAATTAGATGCTTTTCTGATTAATTCAATCGCGAACAATTAAAAATCAATTTAAGTATAAATTTTTCTTTAAAAAAAAAAAAAAACTTATCAGTAATAAAATATAATGAGATCGTGCGGATTTTTTTTTTTAAGCAAGTCCAATCTTCTTATTTATTATTTTTTTTACTCAGCGTCTTCCTCGTATCGCTCTTTCCATTTTAATACATCATTTTTTATATTAGGGTTATCGCGCGGCGGCTTCCCCGTTTCTTTCGTTAAGTACTCAATGGCCGAATTTCTTTTATCAATAAACGCCAGAGATGATTTATGACAAGTGCAACATTAGCGGGGGGAAGTCGTATCGTAACACGCATAATCCCGCATTAATGCACGGATAATGAACGAAATGCTCGCGATAATGTACTCTCGTGCGCTCGAATTGCGGATGGTATTAAAAATTTTAATTCGATCATATTTATATATTCGCTCGCGAGCGAGAGATGCCTTTTCGGAATTTATAGCTTTAATGTGATTTATACTTTGATTACAATTCATTATTTTTCCATTACCGCGTGTTGTTTGATTCTTTTTTTTTTTGAGAATTTTTGTTACTCTTTTAGAAGATAATATAGTTAATATTGCATTTCGTATTTGAAAATATAAAAATCTATACTTTTGTTAACGCATTTGACTAATCCGAGATAATTTGCTTTCCGCCTCTAAAAAGCTTGACATAAGAACCTGAAAATTCGCCCTCGTAAGATCGATGGACTAATTCAACGTCAAAATCAATTCCTCCGGCAAAAATGCCATCCCGCCGCAAATTGAAAACCCGCGGCAAAACTCACTTTTAAGCCGCTCGTAATTCAATCAATCAGCCCTCCTCGCTGTACTCGCGCATCTTCCCTCCCTCCCTCCCTCCCGCCCCGAAGCCTCGCGAAAACTCTGCCGCCTCGGTCGTGCAACTCGCGATTCCGAAGGTCAGCGCTCATTGGCGTAGGCGCCCTCTTCTCATCTCGATATGCAAATCTCCCCCACCCGGCTTTCGTTTACGCGGCCCTTGCTTAATTGCTAATTTTGCATCAGGGCCGGCAGCGGCGGCGGCGGCGGCGGCGGCGGCTTTCTCCGTTTTTGGCGCTTGGTTTATTTTTGTTTTTTTTTTTGCGCGGCGACGAATAACGAGCGATGGAAAATTAAGTATTCCTCCTGGGAGTGGGTTTCTTTTATTTCAGCGAGGTTTTTCGGCGCTCGGAGGCGGGACATTGTCTGGGTAGTAAAAAGTTGCTCGGCCGAGTGATGAATGATTGATTCGATGGAGGTATTAATTTAATTTATAGATTGTTGAGATGACTGGGATTTCTCGAGATGCATTGTTTTAATATGAATTTATTTGCAAGGAAATTAATTCTATTTTATTTATCAATTATATACTTTGTGTGTCTTTATATAAATATTATCTTTTTGATTAATTTTGCTTTTGAACGAGTAAAACGATCGTTTATCTTACTCCCCATTATAATTTGTAATCAATACAATGTTACTGATATTTCATATTGAAAAACATTGTAGCGCAAGAAGTGTATATTTAATTCCGATTTCTAGAAACGAACTTAAAATACATCTCGGCAACTCCCGTTAAATTACCCCAACGAAGATAAGTTACAGTTATCTTTCGCGGAACAGCCTATTTCCGTCGGCACCAACTTTTTGTACCTATTAAACAGTTAAACACCCCGGCACAGCATTGTATCCTTCGCCAGATAAGAAAAAAAACAAAAAATCAGACTCTCCTCCGCTCTCGGCGCGCATCTCAATATCTCGAAAAAGAAGCAGAGCGATCGCCCGTCGGAAAGTAAACATCGTCGAGCGGTGAGGGGGGGTGGGGGGGAACCTCGGCGACGCGCGTCCCGAAAAACGAAGAATCGCGCGCGCACAGCCACACCGCGCCGAGCAACAACCTGCCTTTTCTGCACCCCCCGCGCATTACGCAACTCCTCCCGGCAGCCGCCTCCGTCCTCCGTCCTCGTTTTTTCCTTCCCCCCGCGTCGTTTATTTCTTTCCAGGGGCGCTTCTCTTTTTCTTCCGGCCGTCGCTACCTCTCTCTCTCGCTTTGCTCTCGTCTCGCAGACGTCTCTCCGCCGAGGAACTGCTGCGCGGGGGAGCTGCTGATGCGCTCTGGTTTATCGTCGCTCTGGCCTCTTGTTATTGCTATACGATGGTTGTGCAATTTTTAATCAGCCTCCGCTTCCGCCCCTTAATTATTGCTAGTAATGCAACGAAGATAATTGAGATTTTTTTTTTTAAATAGAGTATAGAGTCATTTAGAGGCTTAATAAAGATAGCATTACACTATTATGAAAGCGTCATTCCTGCAGACTAATTAGCGCAAACGCACGACGTATCACCAATCCTTAAAAGTCGAAAAATCCGTTCCCCCGCGAGGAGCTTAGAAACGGAGGGGGAGTCGCGCCGAGAGTCGGAAGCGGGCCGCGAAAAAAAATGAGAAAAGCAACGTCGGCGGCGGCGGCGGGACGCATCGGCCGTTCTCTCGCTCCTTTCTTCGGCGGCGAGCTGCTCCCCTCGGCACTCGTCGCCGGAGCACCTACTCCCGCACTGGAGTAGTAGGCCAAGTGGAAGGATGCTCCCCCTCCTCCCTCTCTCTCTCTCCCTCGTCCTGCCCGCCTCGATCCGTCCTCTCTCTCTCGCTTCTCTTCCCTTCTCAGCCTCCGCGGAGAGCTCTGGGCTCTCGTTGCTTTGCATTTGCCCCGCGTGCGTGGGTCGGCCGCGCCGCAAGCCGAGCCGATGAGTCGTCCGCCGCGGAGAGAAGTCGAGTGGGTTGTTTTCTGACCTGATCTATGGAGGCTCTTTCGGGGGAGGCTTTTGCCGCGGGGCCCGCAGGTGGGGATCGGGAGACAAGGTGGGAGGAGGTGGTAATGATTAAGCGACGGAAGGACGTGTGCGTCGGTTAAAAGGGAATGCAAATTTGCGAAGTGAATTTTAATGCAATTTTCGTCGTTAAACTATATGTCGAATCTACTTTTTTGAGTTGTGCTCGAAGGAATATGAAAGGTTTGCTCCGAGAAGCCACGGTATTATATCGATCGTAAAATGCAATGCGATCCATTTATTTCTACTTTTTACGAAGTCATTTCGCGGTTTTGAATTGCTCGCGAAACCGAAGCACTTTGCGCACGAGAATTTCCGAAAGTTTTCAAATCAAATTGACGAACGACGCGCAATGCCTCAAACAAACGCTTGAACCGCATTGAGCTATTAATTTCATGATTAATTGCGCATTTAATGGAGCTTAATTTTTCAATTCCGCGCGGACACCGGGCATTAATTAATTACGGGCCATCGATACAAGATCTCGAAAATAAAGATGATGGGGGCCGGATTAATGGGGCGTATTAAAAATTTAATTTCAGAAAAGGTGCAGCCTGCGCAGAGGCGTCGCGCGCCTTCTTACTTGTTCTCGGATCCATTTTTCGTTATCGGCCCGTTTCTCACCTCTTTTTCAAGAGCGCCTATATCGCCCGGGATTATTTATTGCGCGTTATGTCACATTTTTCGGGACATGCATCATTTTTACGACCGTGATTTACAAGATTTTACAAGCGTGTTAACTCTCAAAATTGATATTGGTAGTCAATAATTTACTGTAATTTTTGTGTAATTTGGGTATTACGTGCGCGGAATTGCCGTTCGTTAATCAATATTTTTTGAATTAAAATCAAAATTACGAATGTCATTATTCGCGCGATGCGCTTTTTTCGGCAACCCGTAAAAATGTTTTTTATCGGTTTTAAAATCTGACTTTTACATAAAACAAAAAGTACTATTGACAGGAATGACTGAAAGGGCCCGTTGAAGTAAATTTTCTTAAAGACTCGTTGAAAACCGAGCACACCTTCAATCGTGTAAAACAGCTTTCATTTGATTAAAATCCGCGCTGTTAAATCCCCGAAAAACTCGTCGCTACATCACTAAAGCGGCCACTCGAGCTCGGGCATAAAATCCCTATCAGCGTCTTCCCCGCACCTCGAAAATCGCGAACGACGGAACCCTTCCTCGTAAACTCGGCGACCCGCTTCCCCCCCCCCCACGCCGGCATAATTCGGCAGATCCGTCTCCTTTTTTCGCCAACCCCCCCTGTCGACTGTGCTCCCTCTCTCCCCTGCTCTCCTTGCGAGGAGCTTTGACCTTGTTTCCAGGCTGTTTTCAATGGCTAAATACACACTTGCCCCGAGAGCGGCCTCCTCCTCCTCCTCCTCCCGCGGCGCGGTGTGTTTGGAATCTGGATTATGCATCTCGTTAAAGCCCGAGCGAATTTCGCTTTAAGTATTGCTTGTTCGATGCCTTTGTTTGGTGATTGTTTCGCGGATGGTCGGCATTGGTTGGTAATTGTTTGGGAATAATTAGGAAGAGCAGCGGATGTTTGATGATTTAGGGGATTTACGTTCGGTGGAAATCGTTGATCTCGCGAAATGTCAACAATGAATTCTCGCCTGTTTATATTGGCTTTGTATAAATCAATTTAGAGTCTAAAATTTTGTTAATATTACAAAAAATTGTTTTAAATTTATAAAATTGATGATATTCCGACTGCAAGATTAAAAAAGACGCAGGAATTTTGATTAAAAATTATTCGAAGATAAATAAAAAGGAGCAAAGATAGATTTGTACGGAATAAAGTATAAAAAATGCAAGAAATTCAGCGGAAGTATGCAATATTAGGAACACCGTCGCGCGGAATGCTGCCCCGCAGCGAGCTTTATTGACTCCTTGCGGCGAAGGACGAAACGGTAACTGAAGCGTGTCCGTGCATCTTAACTGCATCTCCTAAGTACAAAATAAAAAGCAACGGCTATTGTTATTTTCTGTTTTTATCAAGGCAGAGACCCGCCGTTACCGCGGTAATTATGACGGCATAATTCTCCTCGAATTATGCAATAAAAGCCAGTCGCTCCTCCGCTTCGAACTATCAATTATCCAAAAGACTTCGTAAGGAGCAATCACATTCATTAAGTAAGCCGTCTACGAACGCTACCATTCATCCGAGCAAATCTGCGAGCTGCACTCACCGACGTGTAATTGAAAGTCCGCCAGCTCGCAGGAAGCCCTCGACCCCCCTGCCAATTTTCGAAAGCCTCGTCAAAAAAAAAAAAAAAAGAAAAAGAGCCCAGACTAGAGCGGCCGCCTCGCGAATATTCTCCTTCTTAAACCGTATCATTCAAGTCTCTCTCTCGCGGCGAGCGTTTTTCGGCGGCTGCAAAGATTTCTCCGCTCCGCTCGCACGCGAGTGTTCCCTTTCTTCGCCGCAGACGCCCTTTGTGAAGAGGGGTGTTTCTCTCCGAATCTCTCCTCTCTTTTTTCGCCCGCAAATCGTCCGCCACGGGGGAGTGGGGGAGGAGGCGGTATTTCCTTCTCTTTTCAATGTAAATGAAACAAATAGGCGCGTCTGGGGCCGAGGCTTTTTTTCGAGAGGGCTTTCTTCAGACAGGTGCTTATTTTTTGCGAGCCCGTCGGAGGAAATCTCCGGCGAATTAGACGCAATTAGACTCTCGCCGCTGCTGCTGCTGCTCGCGCTGCTGTCGCGCTGTTGTTATTTGAACCTGCTTTTTTGAGAAATTGGCGAGTTCGAATTTTTCTGTATTACGAGCTTTGCTCCGGTAGCTTTGTTAGGAGTCGAGCTTTGGTAGAAATTTTAAAATTCGTTCGTGAATCGAGTGGAAACAACATTTTCGCTAATTGGAATGTTTGTTAAATTTAAGTTTCTGTAAATTAATTTTCTTCAATTTATAGACGTCTGAATAAACGGCGAATTCCTTAATTGCAGCGAGACTTAACGAAATTCGATTCGCAATTTCTCAAGAAGGGCCTTTTGCCACGAAAACCCTTCCACCCCAGCAGCCCGGAATACACTCCTCCGGAAAGCTCCTCCTTTCATGCTTCCAGCCTCGAAAAAACCTCGGCTCTCCCAAAAACCGCCCCCTCGGAATCGCGTCGTCGGGGCGATCCATTCAGCAATCCCCCGGAACTTAATTAAGAAACTGCTCTCGGCGCGGAGAGCCCGAAACTCCTTTCGCGTGGCGTCGCGCGGGCAAAAAATAAGGCAAAACTCTCTCTCTCTCTCGCCTCGCTCCCGGTACAATCTCTCCTTCTTTCCCTCGGCCGCGGCCCCGTCACTTCTGCACGCTCTCTTTCCGCTCGGCGAAGGGCTCGCGACGCCCTGTCGCTCCTTTTAGAGCGGCGAGCGCGCGCGGCTCTCCCCGCCGACCCCGTTCATTCGGCCCCGGGTAAAGACGCGAGAGACTCTCCGGCATCGGGACTTTTCGCCGAAGCGGCGGCCGGGGCTCTCTCCCTCGTTAGCCTCTCGGTTTTTCGGCCGCAGAGCGCGCGGTACTTTCGCGGGGAACGGAGCTGCGCGCGGTGAAAGCGCGGAGACAGGTAACGAGCGAGCGAAATTGAGGAGGGTGCATTTTGGAGCGAGAGGAGAGCTCGCGGCCGAGGCTGGGCCCCCGTTTTGGCTCGGGGAGGAAATTGGGTTAAATTTTCGGCGGGTTAAAGGAGAACGCAAGTTGGTAAGGAAGTAGGGAATGATTGAAGAGGTTTTAATTTCTGGAAATATTCTGTTTTAATTGATTAATTGTTTTTTTAATGTTTCGTTTTTTATAATTTCAAATTTCTATCGCTAAATTTTACCGTTCTTTTGAAAAAAGAAAATTTCAAAACTTCAATTACAAATCATTTCGAAATAGTGGAGACTTAATAGTTTTCTTAAAGCGCGAAGAATACGTAAAAAAAGGACAATTAACGCGCCTACGTAAGAGCTCCACGAGCGTGTCAACTGAATCCGCAATTATAAATTTCATTTTCTCAGCCTCGTATGCGTAATCGACGGCCCTGCAAGACCCTTTAAGTACTAAGTGCCCATTAAAGCCAAGTGAAAGGCAACGTGCACGGTGTACCGTACCAGGATCCCAGTAGATAAAAAAAACTTTAATTACGCGTAACTCCGTCGTAAATCCGCTGAAAACCCGAGGCGCCCCGTTCGTTTTCACTAAGCGTCGTATTCGGAAAAGCCTCTTTATCACTTCAATTATTTGACGCGCGAAAGACGCGCGTTTGATTTCTACATTTTTAATGCGCACCTCCGCGGCGGAGGAACGGCGAGGGAAAGGCGAGGACTGGCGGTGTCCTGTAAATCTAATTGTCGCTCTCCGCGTAATTGAAACGTAACGAGGGACAAGACGGGATTTCAAAAGCAAATAATCATCGCCCGGGAGTCCGACAGCGTGAAAATTAACCGAAACTCGATCGGTGTTATTATCATTCTTCGGGAGGCGAAAGTTAACACTTTAGTTACACTCCGCGGCCGGAAAAAACTCAAAGAAATTTTTGCGCCTCCTTCGCGCTGCTCATTTTTTTCTGCGGTCCGGCGAAATTGGCCCGCGCATTAAGACATTTATTTTCGAACCAAATGATTTCCGCGAATTTTTTTCGGAAAAATTTTCCTCGGCGTGTACCGTTGTCCCCTCGACTCGTAACTCATAAAGAACGCTCTACTTTCGCAACCGATAGTTTTAGACTTTGTTATCGAATTCGCGTTTAATTTTAATTAAAACTGCTTCCCGCTCGTTTCCGTTATTAAATTTTGTTTACCCGAAGCGCCGCCGCACCCAAAATTGAAAAGGTTGTCGCCGTATTTTAAACCCAAGGGCGTCGCGCACCCGAAGCCTGGCATTCGCAGCAATCCCGACTGCATTTTAATAATTTAAACTAATTGCGGCTCGGGCGCGCGGGTTATAATTGAAAAAAAATCGACATCGCGCCGGTTAAATCGATTCCCCGATCGCGCAGCGCATCGGCCGAAATCCCGAAGTAAAGCACGTCCTCTCTCTCGCGGGCGTGTTTTTGGCCCGGTCTCCTCGCCCGAAAAGCGGCGCGCGCTCGTATATTTTCAATCGCTCGGGATTACAATAATTATACCGGCCCGACGAAGGGCGAGAATGAAATATAAAGTGCTCTCTCTCTCTTTCTCGCGAGCAGCTCGAAAAGAAAAAAAAAAAAAGGGCCCCGCTCGCGCAACGAATCAATCAGTCCTGCGCGTGCGTTTCGTTGCCGAAAATGGGACGTGCATGCGAAATGTTCGCGCGAGCAGCGGAGGAGAAAGAAAGGGGAGGGCCCCGGAGGAAGAGAGAGTGGAGGGAGGGAAGAGAATGTAAGGGGTCCGAGAGAGAGAGAGAGAGAGAGAGAGCTATAAGTGATTTACGATGCATTATTCATGTATTGTGGGTAAAAATGGAAATTGAGATTTATCAAATGGGAGGCTAAATACACGCGGCGCTTCTGCGCCGTAATTGGCGAGTTTGCGCCGGAATCCGCGGGGGGATCTTAATGAAGCTTTGTCGACTGCTCTTAACGAAAAGTGTCGTCTTAATTTCTCGGCGTATCTCGATTTTTCGATCTATACCGTAAATTAAAACGTTCATATACTTTCCGAAAGTTTAAACTCTGATTATCCAAATTCGAGAAACGAACAATGCAAAAGCTCCTCTCCGCCGCCGCCGCCGCCGCCTTGAAAAACGGTACAAAGCCCGCGAGCCCATATATTTCTCTCAGCGGCGGACGATCGATGCGCGATAAGGGAGTTCCATTTTTCAAGCGAACGTGTATACATATATACGCCGAGCGGGGCCACCTCGCCCCGTTCCACCTTTTACGTAAGGAATAAAAATCCGCGCGCGCGAGAGAGAGAGAACCATTAATGAGCACATCAAGGGAGAGAGAGTGGGACAAAAGTTTTTTGGCCCGCCGCAAATTTGAAATCGAAGGCTGTATCAGATGGAAGGTCCCATTTCTTTGCGGCGGGGCCCCCCGACTACCACACCTCCTCGCGCTCCGAGCGCCGTTCCCCTTTTACGTAAGATCCGATTTCGCATAAATCCACTGCGAGTGGTAAGTATTATATATGGATTATACGTGTAATTATATAAAGAGAGCTACAGCTCGGGCCCGAGGAAGGAGAGCCGCGACGAGTATAAAAGAAAATGGAGGAAACCCGCGGACAGGACGCCCGGATAATGGCGTGTGCATTAAGGTAATGACTTTTTTTCGGATAACCATCGGCGAGCGCTGCGTTTATGTCGAAAGTTAGATTTATGCCTTTACTGATTCGGATGCCGAGCTTCGTTTATTAATCGTTAAGAGCGTCTAATTGCGATTTATTTGAGGGTTAAGCAGACGGCTTAATTTTGTATCTTATCGCGTAGTTTTGCGAGTCAATAATTGTTTTAGAAGTTGATTAATTTAGTGAAATAAATTCAAGATTGTTAATTTGATTTAAGACTTAATTCTTTACGCAGTGAACTTTTGACGAGCCCACAGTACGTTCAAAAATAAAAGAGGTTTAAACCTCAAAATTCACGCGAATTAGATATAAAAGCGATAATTCGCACTCAATTTAAACACATCCATCTCCCGTATTTGTTACTTCAACTCTGAGAAATGCGAATAGAATCTACAACAAGACCGCAGCGTACATTCATCTGTTTTTAATTTCATACTCATTGCTTCACTCGCAGCGCATGACTCCTCTCTCTCGTTGCGTTATCAGCCGAGTGCCTGCAATCGCGAAGGGTCTATACATCCGCCGCTGCGCTCCTCTAAACCGAGCCGCAAAAAATATTCACCGCCACAGTCGAAGTCGAGCCGCGGCGGCGGAAATTAGGTCCCCTCCGTTCGATACCGGAAGATCATTGTCCCAGCTGGACTCTATTTCGGCGCGCAATAAGTTCCCCTCCTAAACCGGACATAGAAAATATATATAAAAAAAAGGGGGTCAATCGGTAGCAAAAAGCGTCGTCGCGCGTCCCTCGAGGAAACACGTGGCCGCGCGCGCGCGACTTGGAGAACCTTTTATTTCGGCTCTCGGGAATTAATGAATTCGGACCTTGAGCGGCTCTAAAAATAGCGGCGATTAATCGCGTGAATCGACGGTGCACTCGTCCGAATCAATAGGAGCCCGAGCTGCTCTTCCGTTCGAGCGAGCTTTGTAAACCTTTGGCTATCCCGCTGGTCGCTCGACTTTTTAAAATATACATATTCTCTCCGTGCTAACTCGCGAGCGGCGCGGCTTATACGAGAGGGCCCCGAATCAAGCGCGGAGATATCCCGCCTTTCTCTTTTTCGCGCGCGTAAAAACCGCGGTGATTGATATATCGGGGATTATTTATTTTATAATCGCGGCTTTTTGCGAAAGTAATTAAATTTAAGTAACGCGCCGAGAGAGGCGGCTCCTTCGGCGCGCGGCGGCGACGCGGCGCGCACCTCGCCCCGGCCGATGAGTAACGATCGGCTGTAAAAATTTGCCTTCGGCTCGTCTTCGAAATTCGCTGCCCGCGTCGCTGATTGAGATATAAAAGGGGGGTTTAAGCGACGTTCGAAAAATGTTTTATGCGTAATGGAAATAATTGATATTGATGCCGAGGTGTCTCGTTGCGTTGGGACGAGTGGGTAAGCAGTTCAATTTTTTTTTTTTAATTTACGTCATAATTGCAATTGTTGAAAAATACTTCACTTCGTTACGAACTATTATGATGGTTTAAAGAAAGGAAAGCAAACGATCTAATTATCTGTATCGACGTCTAGACTTTCTTTTATTAAAATGAAGATCCGTCGGGAGGCTAAGTTTAGAACGAACTAAAGGAAATCAATCAACATAAAGACTCTTGCACGTTTAAAGAATCGGCTTAAAAACCGCCAGTTTCTCGAAGTTTTAAACGAAAAAAAAGCGAATATTCCCAGCTCTCGGCTTTAATCGGCCGACGAAATTCAAATTCAAAATCTCTCTAATTGCCCTCTCCGGCCTCCCTCTCTCTCTCTCTCGTCAAGGCGTTCACTCTCACTCTCGCTGTCATCTCCGCTGCCCCGTCTAATTCTCTCTTTGTCGCAGCTCGCTTCTCCTCCTCGGCGGCCGAGCGCGACGTGCCAAGTTCGTGAACCTTGAACCCGTTCGCGCGTCAACTCGTTTCGAAAGTCAACGACTCCGGCGCGCACTTCTATCTCCCTCCCTCTCTCTCTCTCTCTCTCTCTCTGTCTCTCTCTCTCTCGCTGCCTCCCACCGCACTCCTCTTTCATCTATACAAACTCCGAGGCGGCTTTTTCGCCGATATTACTCCCCGAGGGGGGCCGCCACTAATAACCAAACTCCCGGTGCCTTTTTGCGCAGGTGCACGCAATTACACGCCGAGGCAGATAAGATCGGCGCGGCTTTTTGGAAAACGGGACGCGGAATCGTATCGCGGGGAGATGTCTTTCGAGCGGAGCCCGCCGCGGAGCTTGTTTCTTTAATTAATTAGTTCGGCCGTTAAGCGCAGCTTCGACGTTTCAATTACTCGGCCCGATTTTCGAGGCTCCTATATCGATTTTTCAGAGAGAGATATTTGGAGTTATAAATGCGCTCTTTTTTTACGCGGGAAACGAGAAGCTGAAAATTTCGGAGGTTGTTGAAAAAAGGCAAGTGAATGTAAAGCGGCTACTCGTCTTCGATTTTCCGCCGCGAGCTTCGGGCTACCTTTCTTTCTCCTGTTCTTCGCTTTTTTTTCTTATCTGCCTTTCTTTCGCCTTGCCGGCTTTGATCTTCTTCCTTTTGCTGGTTAATTTTAAAAGCGATTCGGAACTGGAGGATTCCTTTTTTTTTTTGGTCGCCCGACTCGGCTTTAATTGACCAATGATTTTGAGTTTGATTTACGGAGTCGAAAGTTTAATTGAAGCGCCCGACTTTTTCTCTTATTTGCGTTCAACATTGAATCTTGATTTCAGATCGATTAGTGCCATTAACGTGTTAATAAATGCATTCTAAAATGGAGGAAAAATGTTGGTCGATTTATCGCTTGAAAAAGTTTTGAGAGGTAATTGATAGGTCCTTAATAAATGAAGTAATTACGCTTAACTGAAAGAGATCCCGTTAAAAAATTTGACGGTTTATAAAAATCGAGCTGCCGGAAAAATTTACATCACTGGTACCTCTTTCCTTTTATCTCTATTCCTCTTTTTATCCTCGGCGTAATTACATGTTCCATTTTTATTACATTCATTTTGTATTAAATTTACGATAAAAAAAAAAAACGTTTCACCGACCTTTTGGATCGGAGGATTGTGAAAGTAGAGTCGAGGGCATTTAATGATCTCGAGTGTCGAATAGGATTATTTTCGAATTCGCGCGAATTATTTGTACAATTGCTGAATTTGCATGCCGCCGATGTGTAATTAACCGTAATACCTCAAATCTCGAGCCATTAGCTTCCTGTAAACTGCTGTGCAAAAAGACACCGGAGCCGCAAGCTTTTAAAGAAGTCATTTTTTTTAGAAAAATAAAAAGAACTGTAACGATTCGCACTTACCGCGCCCGTTGACTTTCTCTTTTGCGCTTTTTTTTTAAATTTATTTTCTGAAATCGAAACTCTTTATCCGCGGCGATTTTTTCATCCTTTTACTTTTTATCAGCTTGTCTCGATTTCGGTTATATCTGTCACCATTTTTTCTCGCTATAATGATAATATAACAACTTATATTCCGCGTTGATAAATTTCTTTATTTCTTTTACATGTCAGGCGAAATTATGTGGGTTGAATGAATAAACGGTATATTTTTTTAGTGTTATATATTAGATTATTTATTTCGCGATTAAACGCAGTTTTTTGAGATTTTCGTTTTTTTTATCAAAAAAAATTTTTTTAATAATTGAAATTTTAATGACAATTTATGCATCATAAATTGACCCAATAATTTCTGTTGTGATATCACTTTTTTTCAAGCTTAGCGTTGATCGTTCATTTCACGCGCGTATAAAAAATATTTTTGAAAAAGCATTTCAATTACAAAAGAAACTTGTCTTTCCCACTTGGCTTCGTTAAACCCAAAAATTTTTCAGCATTCACGCGTCGGTCTAACTTTCTCGCGCGATAAACTCGGCCGCCAACTGAATCATCGCTTGATTATACCAAAACTATCTCCTAACGTAAAGCAGAATGACGTCTAAACAGCCGCGAGATGAGATTATAAGCGTATTTACGTTTTCTCTCATCAGCATTACTCACAATAAAGCAATTGACAAAGAATCTATCCGCGCGCAGAAATCGGCTCCGATACCAGTTCTGCCATCTAAATTCGTCCTCTCTCTCTCTCTCTCTGTCTCTTTCTCTCTCTTTGTGCCTCTCCTCCTGTGCATACATTCCGTCGAGCGGGGCGTTGCAGTCGGCGACATTAATGAAGCTACTACTACAACAACCGTCGCGCCGCCGGAGAGAGAGAGACAGAGAGAGAGAACGAGAGAGAGGGAACGATTTGGCCACTGACCTTGAATGGCCGGCATTAACGATTTTCCGTGGCGCCCGCGGTATGCGAGGCGACCGATCCGCCATTATTTCAAAGCCCAGCCACTGCTCTCTCTCGGCTTTTGTTCGAAATCTCCGGATTTTTACGAGGCGTAATTGCCGATCGTTAGTGTCATAAAGGAGCGCACGCGCAAATATTTATGCTCGTTAAGAGGGGGGAAGGGAGGGGGGGCCACCGGTAAAGGCGTGTAAATCGATCCTTAAAGCGGCTTAATGAACATTTTTACAAGTGGCTCCTTTTTCGCGGCCGAAAATTATCGGATTCCGCGTAAATCGGGGGCCCCCACCCATTAATCAGCGGCCCCCTTAAAAAAAAAAGAACCTCCCTGGGGGGTCGTCGTCTCAAATTTTTGGGGCCCGGCAGAGAAGCCGATATCGCGCGATCGGCTTTTTATATACGCGGTAAGGGGCCTCTCCGCCGCCGCGCGCTCCGCGGTGGTGAAAGGCTTTTATTCCCTGGACTTTCGGTATATATACACAAACGGTACGCGTTGTCAAGCGGCGCGGCCCCGGGTATATACAGACGGGGATCGAGGCTCCTGCCCACCTTAATTGGCGGAATTACAATTTCGAAACGTCCTCGAGATAAGCTTCTGAAAGCTCGCGCGCGGCGTCGATTTTCGGCGGTCCGCCGGGGGATCGATCGGGTGTGTGTGTGTGTGTGCTGGAGATCGGAGGAGATATGGGAAGGAGTTATTTATCGGCGGAGGAGATAACGCGCGGCTCTCGAGACGTTTCGCCGCTTTATTTTCTATTTCTCGACGCGGCCGCGCCGCGCGAATATCGACGCGCGGCGAGAGTTCGCGCGTCGAATTAGCCAGAGTTCAAGAGCGAATATAAGCGAGTTTCTCGGAGCTAAATATCCGCCCGAGAAAAGCCTCGTCTGGCTCTCGAGAAAAGGGAGTCACTGGCACGTCTCCGCGGCTTCCTCCGAAAATCCATCTCGCTCGTCCTTAGCCGCGGCAGACTGGCAAAAAACGAGCTGCAGCAGCAGCGGCAACGGCGGCGGCGGCGGCGGCGGCGGCAGCTCGTTCGCTCGCCGGGCAAAAAGTCGCGCGCTCTCTCGGCCGTTGATTGAGAAACGCTGTTAAACAGCAGGCCGACGCGGCGCGGCTGCTCAAGGCCACGGCTGGCAATAGAGGTCCCACTCCCCCGCGCGCCAGTCGCCTCCTCCTCCTCCTCCTCCTCGGGGCTCTCTCGCGGCGGGAGAGGAGAGTCCGAGTCAAGGGCGTTCTCTTCCTCTCTGTCTCGCGAAAGCCGAGGGAGAGAGAGAGAGAGAGAGAGAGGGAGCTGAACCGGCAACCGAAAAGAAGGGGCCTTACTCGGTCGGTCGGCCTCCTTGTCTGGCCGCGGAGCGAGCTCCGGCATACAAATCCTCTTTATCTTCCTTTTGCTCCTTCTGTCTCTCCCTCCCTCTCTCTCTCTTCTCTTTCTTATTCTTCGCTTTTTTGCTCCTCTATTTTTCTTCCCTCGCGGCTTCGCTCTTTTTGCCCGTGTTTCCATGCAGGCGCTTTTTGTTTTAAAAGTGTTTTTTGCTCGGCCCTCTCTCTCTCTCTCTCGCTCTCGCTCTCCGTCTCCGTCGCTCATTCACTAATTCTCCTTCTCGCTTTCTTACCGTCCTTCTTCTCCCTCTCCCCCCGATCCGCGCCAGTCCTTTTTCTCCGGCTCCTTTTTGCTCGTTCTGTCTGCGCACGAGATCGTCTCGATCCTTTTGCTCCGAGAGCTCTTTTTCTCTCTCTCTCTCTCTCTCTTTTAATATACGATTTAGCATTTTTTATTCTAACTCTCTATCTCTGTCGTTCACTAATTCTCTTTCTCACCTTGTTGCCATCCTTTCGGATTTTTCTTGCTCCTTTTGTTCCTTGCTCTTTTATTGCTTCGACATACAAATGCTCTTTATTTTCCCTTTGCTTGTTTGTCCGCGGGATCCTTTTTCTCGCTTTTTTCCTATTACTTCCCAGGAATCTTTTTTCTTTCTCCTCCCCCCGCGACTCTTCTCCCGTTCCTTTCTCTTTCACTTTTAATATTTACGCACCTTTTTTCGGCACACATTTTCTCTTTCGTTCCTTTTTATCGAGCCGATTCCTTTGCTCGCGTTTTCTTCGCCTCCTTTGCGCTCTTTTCAATTATTCCATCAACGCTTCTTCTTTTTTTTTTTAATTTTATACCTTCAGATCTGACTTTGTGTCAAGTTTTTCGAAGATTTGTTAAAGTTTAATTAGGTATAAATTCTCGGGCATTAAAATCGGCTTTTTTTTTTTATAATGCTTGATCAATATCTCCGTCGAAATTTTTGCGAAAAACGCCGTCGGAACCGGTAAGATCCCAAAGATAATTTCGTATATACATATACTTGGCGTAAGAAATAAAACGCCGAGTCGGCAGCGAAAAATTAAAAACGAATTTTGAGCAAACATTGGCTAAAAAAATTATGGTAAAGAAGCGGAAAAATTTTCGGGCGAAATTTCGAAATTGCACGAAATTGCAGCCCCCCAGTAATCCCTTTCCCTGTCCTTCCTCCCCCCCCTCATCCCCTCATCTTCTCCCCCTTCAATCTCTTCAAAATATAAATTCCTCTTTATCTTTCTTTCGCATGCCTATCTCACTCGTTCCTCCGCTTCCATCAATCTACAGCATCTCTTCATCATCCCTTTTGCTCTTATTCTCACTTCAATCTTCTTCTCCGGGGCTTCTTCTCTCTCTTTTCACTGATACATTTCTCTCGCCCTGTTATTATCTTTTTCTCACTGACAGACGTTTTTGCAAAAATATTCATTAAATTTTAATTTAATAATGAGCTAGAAAACGACGCGTAACGCTTTTTTCGCTCTCGCGGCGAATGTTGATGAGGTAATTCTATAAAGTAATTTTACACGCGACGATGATGTTCGCGAGACTTCGGCTAAAGTAATCTGATTGGGAGTTTTATGCATCATGTAATTAAGTGTCATTTTTGCTCAAAGTATTTTGATTGCAGGCTCAAAGATCAAAATTTTACGTCTCACTTTAGTTTTTGAGAAGCTCAAATTATGCTTTTTACAAAAAAAACTCCAATAACGCCAATAATCGACTCGAAAAATCCAAGATTCCCGTCTCGCGCGAAAAAGCTCTTACCGATCCCAGAGACGTCCTAGACTCCCTCTCGCGTGCATAAACGGGCGTAAATTCCCTCGAAATCCAGGCTGAAAATTTGAAAAAATTCCCACTCCCGCGGCGCGCCCGACGATCCCCGCTCGCAGCAGCCTCCGCGCTCGAAAATATTCCAGCGTCCCAAGCTGACGCCTCCTCCCAGCCTCGGAATCCCAGGCTACCACCAGGCCCTCTCTCTCTCTCTCCTCTCACCTTATCCGCGCGCCGCGAGGTCCGATAAGAGAGCCCCGGCGCTCGTTTACATCTCATCTGTGCCCGTATAATTCGGGCTCTCTCTCTCCCCTTTTCCCCCTCGGCGCAATTTCCGATGATCGCGCGCTCGCGCGCCGGGCCTCTACTCTCTCGAGAGAGGTGTATCGAAAATGAGCGGGTTCGCCGCGGCAGTTATGACTTACTTTTGTCGACGCCGCGATTACGAGAGAGCGCCCGAAATTGATCCGAGTGCGCGGCGGCGGGGCGGAGTGCCGCTTTCGCCGCCGCCGCCGACCGACGAATTTGCCGCGCGGCGAGGAAATGATGGCTTCGAGACGTAATGAATTTCATTCGAGAGAGGTGCTTTCCGATGATGGCGGTTACTGTTATAATGCCGGCTCGGTGACTGATTTCGGGGCTCCGGCTGCGGCTTGGTGAGAACTTGGATCCTAAGTGCGAAGGGGTTATTTTGACGGTCGGCCTGTCCTCTCTTCTCGTTGCCTCGATGAAATTTATATTTCGAATCTCGAATGATATTGAAATTCGAGGCAGACAAAAAAACACCGCGCGCGCTTATAATGCTTCCTTTGTAAAGGGAATGAGATCGCTTTCATAAAATTTTTAAAGGACTTTTGGTACTGCAACGTCCTTCTCTCTGTTCTTTTGCATTCTGTATAGTTCATGCATATTCTTTTATTTCTTCTGGCGTGGAATCTGGTTTTGTAAGAATTATGGAGAATACATCTCTGAAAGAACGTAGTTTAGGGGCCTTTGAAGATAGATTGAATTCGAGCCCTTGGATTCAAATTTATTGAAAATAAAAATCAAGTTCTCTCGTATAAGGGACGACATCGTTTTCTTCAATTTCAAATGAGCCATATTCACGATAGATTGGCAGTAAAAACTGTTTTTCCTACGAGGAATCTGATTTGACTCTCGTCGTTGCTGCACTGCTCGTGTTAACAAACACGTTGACGAACGAAAAAAAAAAAGAAAAAAAACTGCACTCGTCTGCCCCGCTTTTTGCGCAAAACCCATAAATCACAAATTCGAGCGTTTCGCACAAGACTTCAGAAATCATTGGGCGGCCAATAAATTATCCCCGGCTTTTTCCCACATATTCAATCAAAGTTACACAATATCCCCTAAGCGAATTCGGCCGATATAATTGCGCTTCCGAAAAGTGCGGCAGCGCTTTTTCAGGCCCCCGGCCACTGTCTCTTTACGCCGCAGTTTCGGTTAATTTCGCGTCCGCGCGCACCGCTCGTGCTTCTTCTGCCTCTTCTTCTTCCTCTTGCGCTTCCCTCGGGGTCTCCCCGCGGCCTCTCTCTCTCTCTCCTCTTATTGGTCTTCGTTTTTGCGAAGATCAGACCTGTTAATTTCACCTTTTCACGGCGACGTGCACTCGAGACGGAAGTTTTTTCGGGGCGAGGCTTCGCCGAGACTTTTTCGCGATGTGCACCTTTCGCTCGGGCGCCGAGACTCGGGAGACGGCGACTTTTTGATTGAGCGCGCAACTTAGAATTAACAGAATTTTTTTTTTTTTTTTTTATGAGGAGGATCGCTCGTTTTTGGGAGGGGCTTTGGTCTACTGTCGGAGAAAAAGGTTTTAAATCTAATCGGGGCGTCGAGTGCTGCAACGTTACGGAGACTCGTGTATACCTTTCAAATTTTCTACCGGCCGATATAAGTCACGATCGAAAAATTTTAATTAATCATTCCGAGAAAACGGCCCATCTGTGCTTCCCGCGGACTCACCGCCGTGCGATAATTAGGAGGCCTCATTTTTCGAAAGTACCGACTCGGAGAGTGCAGCTGCAAAAACTCTTTAAATTTTCGGCCAATTAAACGTGCAAGTCGCTCTCGAGTCGCTTCGAGCCGATGTGCGAGAGCCAAAAGCTATCTTTTCGGGGCAAAAACGGGGCATTAATAAAGCGACCCGGCACACACACCGCGAGGGGACCCCGATAATTCTCGCGGCTGCCCGTTGAAATTCCGTCGACAGAATGAAGACACGCGCCTGCGTATTTATTGCGCGCGCTGAAGGAAAGGTACATGCACTTTACGCGCCGACGCGGATTCGGTTCGAGGGACAATCCGGTGTGAAGGAGACGAGGGGACTCGATGATCGATGCCGAGCGATGATAATTTTCGGTTTACAAGGAATGTCGTTTATTGGATTGCTCGGAGGGGGAATGAAAACGTTGCGATTAATTGAAATGAAAATTGAGAAAGGTCGGGTTACTCTGCGAAGGAATATTGAAAGCAAGATTACTGCTGGCTTCTAGAAGAAATTCTAGACTGTATTTATTGTTATTTTAGTAAATTTAAAAGATTAATTTATCTCTATTTTCATATTCAAAAATTGAAAAAAAAAATGTTTTCCAAAAAACATCAGAAGTATTAAAAAGTTAATCCGCTCAATCACTACACCGTCCACTCCCGTTCATTACCGCCTCGTCAAAATCTCGAAAAAATTTCCCTGCAAACGTCAGAGCTCTCGTCGGCACCTCCGAAAAAAAGCCCGTTTCCCGCCGTGATGCGGCTTACATTCGGCGTCGGGCAGCCAGCCTTAATCCTCGCCCAAAATTTCCTCGTCGCGCGTTACATGTCCGAGCGCGCGAGAGATGTGTGCGCGTCTCCGCCGAAAGGCGCACCGGACAATTACAAGCCTCTCGGCTCGGACGCCGAGGTCCCCCCCGCCCCTTATCAGATTGATACATTCGAATGCGATTTTTGCGGATACGCGCTCCGGCATAATTCACCCGGCGAGGTCTTATCGTGCCGTTAATACATCACCCGGGCGGGGAACCTGTTTTGTTTACTTCCGCGTGCATTTTCGATAGGAAAAGTTTCTTGGGCTCTCGAGCCTTTTTCGAGGCGGCGTTTTTTGATAATGCTTTTTGGGCGATATTTATGGTCGGAGCTGTGTTTGCGTTTGATAAAGTTTAATTCGGAAGCGTCGAAAGTACGGGATGTTTCGAATAAAAAAAGTTGTATCCTTCAACGTTTCTTGCGAGTGTTATATCGTTTGATCCGAATCGAGTGCTTTACGAGTGCAGTATACGTGAAATACTCGTGCATTCTTTGATATTTATATGAGATTATTTATGTAAATTTCGAGCTCGTAAACCCGTTTCGAACGATTCGACTTTTTGAAAGGACCAAATTTGAAATAGCAAATCCGAGCCTCGAATCCCGAAAATTCTAATTGGCCGTCCCATCTCGGGGCGCGATAAGCGTAAAAGACATCTCCTCTCCGCCGACGGTCAATTAGCTACCGTCGCAACAATACCCTCCTCTCTCCTGCCTTCGCCGCCCCGATCGATCCCTCAGCCTCTCCGCGCGACAGCTCCTAAGTCAATGAGCAGAGCTGCTGCCGCTGCGGCCGCGAGCAAAAAGCCCCGAGTCATCCTTAGCGATGGCCGGACGGCCGAAAAAAATCTCACGAGCGCATCGCGTGCTTCAGGTAGCTCTCTCTCTCTCTCTCTCTCTCTCTCTCTCGTCGATCGTCCCCTGCGGGAGAGAGAGGCCCTTTAATTGGAGATTTCTCGTTAGATAGCCGCCGGCCGGGGATGACGCGTGTACATACTTTCCCTTTCTCCCCTTTTAATCTCCTGCGGAGAGAGAGAGAGAGGGAGGGGGGAGAGGAGGGAGAGGGAGAGGCTGCTACCGCGGCCGCATTCTTCGACGGCGAGCGAGTCAGATAGCGCCCGAGCATTTGCATCCACAAGTGCTTTTATGCCTTCGGATTATTACGCGCCGCTGATGGCTCTGCTTTTGCCCTGCTGCTGCTGCTGCTGCTGCGAGCTTGAATTTTAATTAATTCCCGATGCTGATATTCGGCATTTATCATTGTTAGTTCGATTGCTGTTTGGGGAAAGTCACGTTTATTGAGAAGATTTCTGCGGTAATTAATCCAAGTTCGAATTTATTCGGTAATTTTACGATCGAGAAAATGTCGATAAGATCGCGGCGAGGTGAATTTTTTTTATAATTTGACGTTCTAATTATTATTATGAATCACTTGTGAAATGCTCGGGGCCGTAAAAATGGTTACAATCCTACTGTTCGGGATGATGCATATCTAATCGGTAGTCGCTTAAATCAAACTGACTGCGCCGAGATAGCATCAGTGCGATGTGCTCTTATATCAATGAATTAATCGATCGAAGAAAATACCTCTCGAGCTTAAAACGCGGCGGCCCGAAAAAAGCCAATCGAAAAATCTCCCCTCCGAATGGAAGCCAACGTTACGCGAAGAATCGACACAATACCGTTCGCCGAATAAACCGAAAACTGAATTTTCATACGCGCAGCCCGGCGAATCCCCCGCCAACAGATCAAACAACGAAATCCCGAAGGTGACGCGGCTCGTACAAAATTCGAAACCTCGCCGCGCTCGCCCCGTCGCCCCGGAAAGAGGGAGGGTTTAATAAAAACCGTACCCGCGCCGAAGGAGGAGAGGAAGAATAAAAAACGAAACAGGAATCCGAGATACAATAACCCGAGAAAGAGATCGAGCGGCTCGTGGCCCGTCGGCTCCGTCGAGATGCATCTCTCCGCGGGCAGCGAACGGCAGTCGCGGCCGGCCGCAGGTGATCCATCTGGGCTGCCGATCGATCATGCGCGCGCACTCGGCTACTCGGGGGCCCCTATCGCCGGGCTTTGATAACCCCCGGTGTCCTTATCTGCGCCGTTCCACGAAGCTTCCTGCGCGCGTTCCAATTTGAGAGGAGAGAGAGAGAGAGAGAGAGAAAAAAAGAAAAAAAAAGCGCGGAGGCTAGCCACGGCTGCTCCTGTCGATCCCTTTATCGTCCCACCTCGTCCGTCTTATTTCTTTTACCCGCCGCGCGCGCCTAATCTCGCATCTCGGCCATCTAAATATCTTTCTCTTGTAGTTTATCGCGCGACGCGTGCTGGTAAGAGAGAAAGAGAGGCGGTCGTGCAGCCGACCGCGGCTGCCAAGTGCTGCA
Source organism: Ormyrus pomaceus (assembly GCA_900474385.1). Lineage (NCBI taxonomy): Eukaryota > Metazoa > Arthropoda > Insecta > Hymenoptera > Ormyridae > Ormyrus > Ormyrus pomaceus. Next base: position 73,198 of record UCOM01000440.1, read on the forward strand.
GCGCTCGGAAAGGATTGTGCTCCGATCGACTTTTCGATATTCGGAGAGCGCTGTTGCGTCGAGAGCCGTTTTTCGCCGCTTAGAAAGCGAGATGTCGATTTGCTCGGAGAGTCGGCCGGTTTTTCGGGCGTATCTTTGCGAGTCGGCCGGATGTGCTGGTTTGTTTTTTCGTACAAAATTATGCATGGAAATTATTGTTGCCGCGGATTCTGAAAAAGTGCGCGCCGCAATTCTACATCCGCAGGCGCAATTCCGAGCCGGCAGGCCTCTCTCGATTGAGGCAATTACTCATTTCCTCGGCCGGGTCCGAGGCGAAAATCATTCGCGAGTGAAAACAAAGGCTCTCCGAATTGAGATCCTCGACGCGAGCCGGAGCGTATAACCGAGTATATTCCTCATTAAATTACGTTCTCGAAGACCGTAGAGGCGAGAGAAACTCTTGAAAAATTTTAGTGCCTTTTTTTTTGGAACTTTTATTCATACATTTTTTAGCAAAATTTGCAGCTCGATCGATTAGCATTTTCGAAAGTTTTTCGAAAAATTCGCGACGCCAACGTGTCGGCCTCACAATCGAGACTTTCGAGAAATCATTAAAAAAAAAAAAAAAAAAAAAAATTAGTCCACCGAGCGCGCCAAGGTTACGCATAAAAAAAGTGCACAGCTTCGAAAGCGAGAAAAAGCCCCGCGACTGATTATTTCCGTAATATCCCATGGCTGAGCGCTCTCGCAAATACATCCACGGCGACGTGCAGTCGTCGGTTTTCGTTTCTTTTTCCTCGCCGGGTAGAGACGGATTTAGAAATTGACATCTCCCCGCGTCGACCGGGGAGAGACTCTGTGTGGACTGCACCGGGCGAGAGGAGAGTGCACAGCCCCGGCGGGAGAGAGAGAGCATCGGGGAATATATTTCGGTTCGAGAAAACGCTCGCGGTTCGAACGGGCGATGATTAAAATGATTTGTACGGGAGTAATGTGTGCCGCGAAGGTTTTTGATCCGTTGGAAAATTTACGAACGGGAATTTCATTATCGAGAGTGCTATTTTCGTACGAGAAACTATAAAAGTAAAATATTCAAATTTTATGTAATGATTTCATTACGCGTACAAGTCGGCAGTCGCACTCCAGGGCCGCGCGCGACATAAAACTGTATAATTGCGATTGAAAAAAAAAATATATAAATATAACTCTTACGCCTCTTTTTGCGGCGGCTTTTTCGCGACAATTTTCACCTCGCTCCTCCTCCTCCTCCTGCATTCCGTAGCTTTCCTCGACAAACACAGCGTCGTCGCTGTAACGCCGCGCGGCGGGTCCTAAAATTTTTTTCGCCGATTTTCAAAGTCACCGCTAAAACCTGCAGCAGCGAAATAGCAGAAGAGAGACGAAGGCGCAGAGAGAGAGAGAGAGAGAGAGGCGGAGGGACTCTGCGGGGATAAAAGGAGGAGAGGAAAGAAGAGAGAGAGAGAGAGAGAGAGAGAGATCCGGCCGACTCTGCACTCGTGACGCATAAATTCCCCGGCGCGGCGCTCCGGCACACAGCTCCTCGCTGGTTCTCAACCCATAACGATGATTTAAGCGCGCTGGACGCACTGCGCCAAAATCGCCGCGGCTCGTTATTTCGGAGCCGGAGCCCCGGCCTCGTGTAGTCTTGTTTCTTCGCGGCGGCGACGGCGGCCCCGTCGCGGATTCGGGGGAGTACGGTATTTATTGGCCACGGACGGTGATTGAATGAGCGGGCCGCGTTGTCTTTTCTTTTTCTTTTTCTTTTTGCCTACTGCGAATATTGAATTATGGGGGAGGAATGCCGGAGCGGGACGTCGGAGGGTGGAAAAAAAAGGGGGAATTTTTTACTAGGAAATAGCGGCGAATTTGGGATTCCGCGGGGTTTTTCGTTCGAGATCGTTTTAGCTCGGGGGCGACTTTATTGTCGCAGTGTGCCTTTGCGGTTTGTCTTTTTTTTGGTTTTTTATATTGGTTTTAGTTTTGGTATTTTACGTATTGCGATTTAGGATGCAATATATGTAGAAGCTATTTTTAAGAGTTTATATTTTTAAACCTACAAGATACGTTTTATAATTTATAGTATGAGGACCGGCATAAAATAGAATGTCAAGGTTACGCTCGCAAAAATAATCAACTTTTCCTTGTATATATTATATGTTCGACTGGCGATTCCTTAATAAATAGTTTTGACTGCTGTTTATCTTTTCGCGGCAGATGCAGCAGTTTTTCGCGTAACGGCTCTTCCTCAACCTCTGCAGAAAACATCAAAGCTCGCGATTTCTCTCATCGTCGGGCAAACGGAAATTGCGGCACATTATTTTATACGAAACGCTTTATTTGTAAATTCATTACGCGGAAACCGTAAAAACATTGAAAAACGAGTTTGCAGCGGCGCTAAAATCTGAGGTTTTACTTTAAAATAAAGTGCCGGACGCCGTGCTCGCTGCCGCGAATAAATATACCGTCGATGACAACTCGAGCTCTTCAGTTCCAATCGCCGAAGCGACGACTTATCTCGAGCGAATTACTCCTTTAAAATAATTTACGCCGAAAGCTCGGGCCGCGAAAAGCGTCGGAGCTCCGAAATTTATGCGAGCTGCCGCCTAAAAAAAATGATAAATAAAATATTTTTCGTCTCCGCGGAGACGTAGAAAAATCTCTCTCGGGCGCTACCAGTCGTAAAAGTGTCCTTTCCCCCCCCCCCTCCCGAGCCCCCCTGCCCGCGTTATATTCCTTAATAGCCTTCAATAAAAATCGTGATTTATTTATGCGCGAGTATGAAGTTTTCGTTTTATGTTAATTTTTTTGAAAGTGCGCTCGCCGTGTGATCGCGTTACCTCTGTACCTGTCGCATAAGTAACGCGAAGATAATTTATCGTTTTTATAAGTCTCACCCGCGGGGCCGTAAAAGCCGTCCGTGTCTCGGACACAAAAGCTTGGCGCGCGTTTCGCAAAGCTGCGCCGCTCCGCGCCGATCAGAAGTAATAACCCTTCGGCACACCCCACACTGAAAAAATTCCCCGAGAGCGTCAAAACTCTCACTCTCTCCCGATAATCGCCGCGTCTCGCGGAGCGATATTGTTTTTACATCCGAGGGGAGCATACGCCAGTTTCTAGGAATCGGGTCACTCGAGGAGCAGCAGCGTTTCACGCACCAGGCGGCGAAATTTATCGGCGGCCCGATGCAGCAAAAGCTTCGATCGCCCAGGAGGAGCCGCAGCGGCAGCGCGCCGACGGAGCTTGGATAAAAATCCCGAGGCTGGCCGCCGCCGCTGCCGCTGCAGTTGCGCTCTCTCTCGCTAAAACCGTTCTCCGCGCGCCTCGGAGTTTGTTTACGCAGCGGCGGCGGCGGCCCGAGTGCTCTTTTTGCAGATTAGACCCCCCGATGACGCGCTTCTGCCTTTTTTTACTCGCTCGAGTCTTTTCCGCCTTTTTGGGCTGGGGAATATAAAAGCCGGCCGTTTATTTTTAAGCGTCGATGATGTTGACAGTCGGCTCGGCGGGCGACGATGCGCCGCGCGGTTTCGACGCCGAGATTTGGAATATACGATGGTTTATTTTGTTTTTTTTTTTTTAATGCCCGCTCGAATATATATATAATTATTAATTTAACGACGCAAACGTCGCGACGAGGAAAAGTATCGGATGACGAACGAATTGGAAGCCGAACGGATCTCCTTTTTATTTTTTACGGCTACCTCTTCGCGAAATTTAGAGGTGTAATAAAAACTTTTTTAACGGCCGAGAAATTCGAATACCCCGGGGGAGTACCTTTTGACCTTTATACGCGTGTCAATAGATTGTTATTTGAACTTAATTTTTCTTTCTCTTCCGTCGCGGCTCGTAGTCAAGGATTTTAACGCACTTTTACTTCCAATAAAATCGAAGTACTTCAATGCTCCGCTTTTAGTTTCGAATTAAACTTAAACGTTTATCACGGTAGTGATTTTGAAGAGTTTTTACCTAATTTTCAGCCAATTTTAAGATTACAATCGCCGATTATAATTAGTTTAGTGACACTTTAACGTGCTGCTGAGATTTAATACGAAAAATTGCATACCCCTTTGTCTGCAAAATCAGGGGATTCTATTGTAATCATCGTCCCAATAAAAATCCCCTCAATTTCGCACATCCCAAAGAAAAACTACCCAGCAAATCCCAGCCGAGGCAAATGCGTCCTCCTCGAAAGCAAAGATCCGCGTCTCAATAAAAAGCATCTCTCGGCTCGGTCTATCGCGCGTTCGCATTATACTCGGCGTGCACAGCGCGAGCTCCCCGACGCGCGTCCTGCCTCGCCGAATCGGCCGGGAGAGTTGCGGATCACCTTGAGCAATAAAAGAACAAGGAGCGAGCTCTCTCGCGCAGGATTTATGTGTGTGTGCGCGCCGCACACGTACATATATATATATACGCCCGGAGACTCGGGGCCCCGAGAGCGGAAAATAATAATAATTGTCGCCGCGACGAGAAATAATCGATCTCTCTCTCGCGCCGACTGACTCGCTTTCGGCCGCGCGCGGAGGGCGAATATATTCTGCACTTTCGCGGTTTTACGATTTTTATTATTTATTATCACTCGAGCTCGCGCGCGTCCGCGTTCCTTCCCGCGAGTCGGAGTACTTTTTAATACGGACTATGGCTTTAATTGTCGGGGGTTTTAGGATTGACGGTGGTTTCGGTGTTCGACGTGGACGGGGGTTTTTTTTTATGGCTGTAGAAGCCGAGGGAGAGAGAAAGAGCGAAGCTTATTGGATCGAGCGATTGGCCTGGCGAATATTAAAAATGAAGGCTTTTGTTGCTGCTTGAGTGAAAAGTGATTTGTTGCTGGTTCTAGTAATCTTAAGAATTCTTTGCACTTTCGTATATTTATTATTGCTTTTTCGTAAATTGATTATTCATATCAGCGGCGAAACAAAATAGTCGATCCTTCGCGAAATAAAAAAAATAAAAAATTTCCGAATCGATTTCAAGTTCAAGAATCCAGCAATTTAATAAAGCGCAAATAATAAGCAAGGAATTCATTCGAGCCGATCAAACAAAATGCAATCCGTCTCGAGCCTCTCGAACTCTCCGACCGCGAAGAAGCAGGCAGAGCAGCAGCCTCGGCAGAGCAGCAGCAGCAGCGGCGCAGCCGTATATCCCCGAGGCCCCGGCACGAAACTTTTATGCTCAAGGACAGCGTGGCGGCGGCGGCGGCGGCGGCGGCGGCGGCGCATATTCCGAAACCGAAAGTGCGATCCCGCGAAAATCTAACATCTCGCACAACCGGTCTAACCGGATTCGAGCGCCTCTCTTTCTCTCTCTCTCTCTTCTCTTCCCCGACTCGTCCCTCCGCCCCTTCGGCCGACTGGTTTTTTGGCAGAGCCAGCCTATGGCTTAGCCTGCATTCGCGCTCGGCGCTTCGTCATTTGCAAAAAAGGCCTTTATGGGAAGGCAGCGGCCTGTGACGCGGAGGGGAAAAAAACCGAGGAAACCCGCGGCTGTTTTCGACAAATCGTATATATATATCCGCGCGCACCGAGAGAGGAGGACGACGACGACGACGATGATGATAATGATGATGCCGGCGGAATTAAAACCCAGTGACTTAGTTCTTTTGCCAGCTCGTGCTCTCGTCTGGACGCTTTCTTTTTCTGGTCGGAGCAGGATTCCTTTTATTTGCCGGATCCTTCGTTTTTTTTTTTCGCGGCGTTGACGTCGCTCTTTTCGGGGAAGAGACTGTGATTATGCGGTTATGAGCGCGCAGATGTTTAAAAATGCATTAAAGCGAGAGAGGCTTGATGTTTCGGGAGGCTTGCTTCTAAATAATTGACGAATTCACGCGCAGGGTTAGTTAACGAGGTTTTTTTTTTTGGTTAATTATTCAATCGTGGGAATTTTCGTTAAAAATGCATTGTTTGCGAACAATTAAATTTTTGCAAGTTTCTTTTAGTAGCTCGTTTTATTTTAATAAGTTTCTTTTGAATAGATGGTATCTTTATATAGTTAAACATCGTTATTACGTCTGCTGCATAGTAATTCACATGTGCGCTGTTTACGCTTTTTTATCCTTAAAATTTTAGTTTACAATGTTAATACTACGAATAAAAAAAAATTCATTATGAAAATTTTCTTTTGTTCTTGGGCTTTTGCTTACATTTTTAAATGAATGAAATTCATGCCAAACTGCAGGAACAAAAGCAAATTTAATTATTTAATTATATTATAATAAGCATACTTAGAAATTTAAAGGTACGTGGAATATTGTAAAAACTTACCAATGAAGTGTGCTTAAGTCTATAAGAGATACAAACAATCAGACAGTACAATTATCCTGCAAAAATGAGTTATGTGATCAATTATACATTATGGTTTTTCAAAAATATCACTTTAAATGAAGTCCGTTGTAAAATATAAGTAAATAATTCAAAAAATTTGTATGAAATAAAAGATTTGTACTGTACTGCATGAAAACAAAAGATTCTTTGATCATTCGTGACATTTTTACTTTACCAAAGGCAATGAAAATTAAAGGAAAACAATGATCGAACAGAAAGGAAAAGAGGAAAATTGAAAATGAAGAGAAAAGCAGTCGTGTAAGGCGGTCGGAAATAATAATAAAAACAGAAATAACAACAGAACAAAACAAAGATAAAAACATTTATAAGGCATCTCGTGTTTATTGTAAGTTTTATTGGTATAAAAAAGTGAAAATGGAAAAAAAACAGAACAGAACAGCCGCAGCCGCGTCGAGGCGCGCGCGCAAACTCTTCCCCGCGCGGGAGAGACGTCCGTTACACTTTCAAATTTCGCGCCACTCTTTTGAAAAAAAAAGACAGTCGTGGCGCGGCGCTCGAACGCCGCTTCTTTTCCACGCGGGCCTCGTCGCGGCGCACTTAACTCTCGTCAGTCACAAAAAAAAAATAGTATTAACATACTGTATATATATATATATATATATGTATATGCACGCGTGGACACACGCGCGCGCGTGTTCTCGCTCTCCTACAAAGTTGCGACCTATTATAGGAACCTCGTTCCGATCTAGAAATAGTCTCTCGTCTCTACGACGCTCGAGCATTCCCTGTTTTTTTTTATTTTTTAGTTTCGAGAGAAGGAACACAGCTCGATTTCACTCGATTTTGTTATATATCGTCCATTTTTTTTTTTTCGTTCTTCCCTTCTCGGCTTTTTTTTCTCTCTTGAAAGTACAAAGATCGCAGTCTTTATCTCTCTCGTGCTTAATGCTTTTGCTTTGCTATTTCAGTTCTACGCCCGGCTGCGAAGAGGCTCGCCAATATCGATCAGTCGATCGTTTAACGACCTATCGATACATCTTCGACAGTCTTACTTTTTTTTTTAGCGAAATTGTATAGTAAAAGGAATTCGATAATCGATATCTCACTTATGTATCGATACGATCGATATATCGATCGTACTCTCGATCGCCATTGCATGCATTGACGGTTGATTCTCGGCAGCCGCGCTTTAACAAATTAACAATAAAAAAAAGAGTGTCAGTGACTTAATTTGCCATTTTTTTTTTTTTTTTAGAATCGAGAGAATCGATCTTTAGTTTCGAGCTGCGCGAGCGTCGATCGTTCATTAATTTTGTGTGCGGTTCTTTTTTGCTTTACACTTATTCTGAGAACGAACAAAAAAGTCTGGAGAGACTCACAGAAGGTATACGAGCACTCCGCTCTTCTCGTTTACACAATTAATAATAATAAAAATAATAATAATAT